>CAJHNH020001057.1:603068-623068 GCA_905116865.2 Candidula unifasciata | reverse complement strand
ATAATGCTCGTAGGCTGAAGGTCAAAATCAGGATAAGAAACGTGCTTATCAGAGAGCTGCTGTTCGCAGATGATGCAGCAATTATCACTTATTCGCAAGAGTTGCTGCAATTTTTCATTGTCTGCGTTTGCCGGTGCCTTCTGTAAATCTGGACTAAAAATCAGCAAAAATAAAAACAGTTTTGGTGCAAGGCGTTAAGATAAATTTGCAGTCTGATAGTGAAGAGATGGATACAACTGACCATTTTACCCATCTGGGTTCCACAGTGAATAACAAACTATCGCTGGATCAAGAAATCAACATCAGGATAGGTAAGGCAGCAACAACAATGAGGAGATTAACACACACACATACCCACACTAAAAATAGTTTGGGAGAATAAATGAGTCGAGTGCAATGTGGGTATGGGATTCAACGTATGTTGATAGTAATTATTCACGTCTGTACTTACTTGACCCCGACATGACATGTAGCTTAGCGCTACGAACAGACGACTAGCAGAAAGTCGTGACAGAACGAATTGACCGCTAACGAAGCCACGAGGCTCATTTAATGGTGACTGAACTGCAAGGATGGACAAAATCAACCACTGAGGCAACGAACAAGCAGTTTTGTGCATGGACCGTCGACTCGTATTATTTGTGGATGTTAGATCGTAGTGTGTACGATTTAACCGTAGTGACCGATAGTCTGTGTAATAATGTGTTTAGCTAGACAGAAACATTACTTAAGTGCTGTACAGTGTTCGACATAAATAGAATTTTTGGCGATGATTTATGCTTGCCAGGTAGTAGAGTTATTCTGTTAACAAAGCTATTGTAGTACTTGGCGACTCGATCTGTCCTCACACATTGGCCCGGACGCTGCAGACGGGTCATAGTCCCACTGTGGTGTCCAGTAGCAGAGGAAAGAGCATTAACAAAAAGAGTTTGGGAGAACAAAAAGCTCACAATTAAAACAAAAACCCTTGTCTATTAGGCTTGTGTTCTCAGCACTCTGCTTTATGGCAGTGAAACTTGGTCAGCCTATGTGCACCAGGGGAGACCGATAAATAACTTTCACATTCGATGCCTAAGAAGAATACATGGCATCAAGTGGTAGAACAAGATCACAAACACTGAGGTATTGGAAAGAGCAGGTGTTACAACAGTCTTCTAAATGCTCGGTCTACGAAGGCTCAGGTGGCTGGGTCACACCTGGAGAATGGAGGATGGCAGAGTTCCTAAGGACATCCTTTATGGTGAGCTAAAGACGGGAAGGAGATGTCGAGGCTGACCTCTACTACGATATAAATACGTGTGCGTGCAAGCGGGACATGAATGATATAGATATTGAGGTGGACTCGTGGGAAGAAAATGCTATGGACATGGACCATGTTGTGTGGAATCAGGAAAGGAGTGAGAATAAAGGAAGAAATGATTGCTAGAAGGAAAACTGAGCTCCTGAGAAGAAACAGACTAAACACAAATGTTTACAACAATAATCCTGAAATCCCATTCTATATCTGGGAAATACTTCTTAACTGGGGCGGGTCTTGCAAATCACACTCGCCATCGCCCTCAGCTGTGAGTCTCATGTCACCTCAAAGCGCAACATGACATGATCGTCTGGACTGCAGAAAGAGGCCAGTCATTACATTATATTTGAGATGAATCTTTTTCCCACACAGGCACGAATTTGTAAATACACTATAACACCAACACGTTTTGAGCAAAGCACACTGCAGAAGCTCCGAATCAGACCAACAGTGCTCGCATGAACCGGAAAACCAGAGCCGGTGACAGATACCAGACATCCGGTTCAGACGTGAGGTTAAATTGAAATAATTTGAAGTCCAGATATTGTAGAGTTGTTAAGGTAGGCCCTTAAGGAGAGACAGTTTCTGAAGTCAGGATAAGGTAAAGTTGGTAATGTAATCCCTTAAAGAGAGGCTTTTTAATAACATGGACATTCCCCGCCATGCAAGAATGTTTCCATAAACGCAGAACCAATATAGAGTGCTCTAGCACTGGGTCCACCCAATAAATAGCCACAACTAACATCTAGAAGGTAAAAAACAACATCTAGACGCACACCAAAACATTTAGACCTAGACGTAAAATAATGTAACTGGCGGAGGATGGCAACCCGACGACTATTCCACGACTGCCCAACACTCACTACCCCACAACTAAAAATAATGTGCCGTCTCCACATTGAAGGTTGGCTACACTGCAGCCACTACTGTCTGTGGGGATATTAGTTGGGAAAAGCCCACATCTCTTCAACGGTGCAACTCTCGTACGACTATCTGATAACCGTGAGGAGGTCTTCTTCTTTCTAATTTTTTTTAAATTATTTATTTTATAATTTACGTGGAAATCGAACACTGGTGCTTTAGAATCATGACATTGTTGAACGCTTTCACTAACCTCCTTGCTACAGCGCTACACAGCCCACCCCTGCTCACACTGGAACACGGTTACAGCTTCGCGGAAAACAATTTCACTTAGCAGCGCAACTACACATAAAACAGTCGAGGAAATGATCACCCTGGCGAACTGTCGATCAATACCTACCCCCTAGTGACGCAAAGGGCGCACTACGTTAGAGCGCCACTCAAGCACTGCCGTTCTGCACAGTTAGCGCAATGCAGGCAGAACGGAAACCCCCCTGGCAAACCGGAATGAGAAGAAAAGCCGGCTGTCACAGGGCCAGCCGTCAGCAGATTCTTGGGTTTTTTCCCCAGTCCCTTCATCTCTTTTTTTTTCTGTCCTTTTTTGTGTCTCTCCAAGTCTGCTGGCTTGAACGTGCCGCCATCTTGAGTAGTGTCATTTTACGAATTAAGACACCGGTCTATACAGACTGTATTGAATTAACACTTCTCTTAATTCCCCTTTCACACAACACACACTTTTCCCCTCGCATATCTCCGTGCCCGGCTTTACCGAATCTTCAAGCAGAGTATCCGCTTTATTTTGAAGTTCACTTCTTTGTTTACTTCAAGGTAGCCTTTCTTTTCAACATGCATTCAATTATTTTTAACAGAGTGTTCCGTCTATAGAATTTAACACCCTTTCTGGGGACATATCAGCGATCGCTATCATGGTGTTAGAACAGCGATATCTGACAGCATGACGTCTGCAAGGTTGCCAGGCATTTTACGGTGAGTGAATTCTAAGTTGGGCGATACTATTTGTCAGATTTGACGCTGCAATAAGATATATTTGCGTGCAGGAGATTCTGTCTCCAGTCTGTCTTTCGTCTTCTGTTGTCACGTGATACACGCGTTGTGTGTTACTCTTGCATGATGGTAAGATGTGCACACATACAACAAATACCGACAATCTAAGAAGCAACAGAGTACAGCCGCTAGATGTTTGCGTCACGTCTTACAGATCTTGAGTTGGAAACTTCACCGGGGTTGGGGGGGGGGGGGGGCATTAATTTTTAAACATTTGGCATACGATGATCCATGTCTGTGGTCTAGGGTTCACTTGTTTTGGAGAGGCGAATAAAAGAATAGACCAACTCCCCCGTGTGTGATCCGGGGCCCCATTGTGGGGGGGGGGGAACAAGAATAGACCCACTGCCTCCCCAAAAGCATGTCGTAAGAGTCGACTAATTGGGGAGCTTCCTTTGAAGTCAGAGTGCATCTGCAGGAGAGGCAAGGAACCAACAGTCTGTATTCAAGAGAATGAGATCTGTAAAACTGATGCACACGCAACACTCAGGTTCTGGAGCAGGACTGCGGTTCAGTAGTGGACGAGCAACCAGAACTTTCCGCTAGAATGTACAGCTGGTGAACGCGAAGAAGAAGAAGAATAGACCAACTGCTGATCAACAAGTATGCCATGAAAGGCGATTAACTAGGGACTGACCCAGTTGTCCCCATATCATGATGATCCATGTGTGTTTCCACACTGTTCACTGGTTACCAAAGGTCCTTGACCACGTCTATCTGAAGTGTTAGGTGCGGATTTCGCAGCCATGCTATAAATCACAACACAGCTTAACAACCGTATATGTAAAAGCAAACGTAGAAGAAGAAGAAGAAGAAGAACAAGAACAAGAGAAGAAAAAACAGAAGAAGAAGAAGAAGAAGAAGAAGAAATTTACAAAATAAAGACGTGCAAAGTAATTTACTAGAAACAAGGAAAAAAATGGGTTATTATAGATCAATAGAGTGCAGTATCGTACACAAATCTTGATTTACATGAAAATCAGTGGCTGGCCTAACGGTTACAACGCTGGGATTTCAAGCGGGAAACCCAGGTTCGAATCCTCGGTAAGGTTGGGGAGTTGTTGTTTTTTAATGTCAGGGGCAAAATAAAATCCACACCTGCACAGTCGTGGCGACAGCACTAGCCATGCGTAAATCCTCAATCTCAGATCCAGTTGCCTGCACCGTCATGGTGGGGAAAATGAAGGCCGTAATTGGCAGTTTTTACGAGGAAATCTGGCTGTTATGCTTATAAGGAATTTTGTTCTCTATAGATCTCGCAGACAGGTTGGTTACAAAATTTAGCACGCAAACGAAGAAAAGATTATCTACCCCTGTTGTGTAGAAATTTTTCCAGTCCGGTCATGTAATATATTCTATCATTAAAAATAATAATAATAATATTAATAATAATAATTATTATTATTACGCACTTAAACTAGGCTTTTCTGGTTGAGAGCCGACACTCCACATATTTTCTTTGTGTCAGTGCACTTAGTGGGATTGAAGCCTGTGACATTTACACCGCTATGCATGCCTACTATGTTCTAATTAGCACCAAAGCTCTACTTGTGTGATGGGGTGGGGGAGGGGGTGGGGGGGGGGGAGAGGGTGGAGAGAGAAAGAAGCGAAGTGGGAGATCATGCCATTATTCTTCATCTCCCGTTTACTCTCCCACTGGAGCATAGGTTCCCCAGTCAACTCCCTCCAGGTCTTCGTTTCCTCTGCTACTGCGTGCAGCTCGTCTTCATGTCCTTCATAGCTTTTTAAATTCTACTTCTCTCTAGCTCCCTTCTCGTATTTTGGGGGTGGGTGGAAAGGAGGGAGGGGGGGGGGGGGTTCTGCCTTAATTTTTTTCACCCCTGTTAGTTCCAGGGCAAAGGCTTTCTAGATTTATTCTTTTTCCCCTCCTGGGTTTCAGAGCCTCATTATTTGGAAAACAATACAAGACCCTACTGCCTCCCCAGTAAGCATGTCGTAAGAGTCGACTATCTGGAAGCTTCGTAAGAGTCAACTATCTGGGAGCTTCCTTCGAAGTTGGAGTACATCTGCCTGAAAGGCCAGGAACCAACAGTCTGCATACATATGAGTGGCGAGCAATGCTAAGCCATTTAATATGGCGCAAATAACCTAGTCACAATTATAACTAAAACCTCTCCTTTCGGAGGGAAAAAAAGGGAGGGGGGTGCTGGTTGAAAAAGGTGGAGGGGGAGGAATGTTTTTGTTTTTGTTTTTCGCAAAGCAAAGATTGTCAGACTGTTAAGAACTGAATAGTGAAAATGTGTTGTTCGAAATGTTTTGTGGATGAACGAGAGAAGGATAACAAAATGATGGAATGACAGTAAAAAGGTAAAGTCAGGAGATGTGAACCAGCACACGGTTACATAAACAGTGTTTTTGCTCATGTGATGAGAAGGAGACAATCTACATTCTTTGGTCATGTGATGAGAAGGAGACAATCTACATTCTTTGGTCATGTGATGAGAAGGAGACCATCTACATTCTTTGGTCATGTGATGAGAAGGAGACAATATACTTCTTTGGTCATGTGATGAGAAGGAGACAATATACTTCTTTGGTCATGTGATGAGAAGGAGACCATCTACATTCTTTGGTCATGTGATGAGAAGGAAACAATATACTTCTTTGGTCATGTGATGAGAAGGAGACCATCTACATTCTTTGGTCATGTGATGAGAAGGAAACAATATACTTCTTTGGTCATGTGATGAGAAGGAGACAATATACTTCTTTGGTCATGTGATGAGAAGGAGACAATCTACATTCTTTGGTCATGTGATGAGAAGGAGACAATCTACATTCTTTGGTCATGTGATGAGAAGGAGACAATCTACATTTTTTGGTCATGTGATGAGAAGGAGACAATCTACATTCTTTGGTCATGTGATGAGAAGGAGACAATCTACATTCTTTGGTCATGTGATGAGAAGGAGACAATCTACATTCTTTGGTCATGTGATGAGAAGGAGACAATCTACACTGTTTGTTATGTGATGAGAAGGAAACAATCTATATTCTTTGGTCATGTGATGAGAAGGAGACAATCTACATTCTTTGGTCATGTGATGAGAAGGAGACAATCTACATTCTTTGGTCATGTGATGAGAAGGAGACAACTGGAGTACATCGTGACAGTAGGGTTGTTGGGGGTGGGGGGGGGGGGGGGGGCAGAGGGAGACAGAGCGAGAAGATGTGGACAGTTTGACATCAAGGAATAGGGGTCTTGTAGTCGCGAGGCATCGTGTCCGCCTCGAGTGCTAGAGGTTCTGGGTTCAATCCCCGGTAAGTGCTGGGATTTTTGTCACGTGGACTTAGACTTCTAGTAATTCCCCATGTTCTTTGGGTAGTGAGATCGGGACGCTCGTGTTCATTGTTGCGCACGTAAAAAAAAAAAAAAAAATTCCTTGGCAGTTGGAAATCAAAAAGAGTTTAGAGCTTAAATCATATCCAAAGAATTTCAGGATCCTCGCCGGTGCTACAGAGCCTGTGCACTGTGGTGAGCTTCTTCAGACTTTGAACTGAGTTAGAAGAAGAACGGAGCACTTATGGGTTATACCAGTGCGTCATGATGTTGATCTGTTGTTCAAATCTCAAACATCAAGGCATAGAGGATCATCTGTCTTAGAGTCTGGTTGAAAGTACACGAGACAGAAGTGTTAGATAGACATGACTACCAACGCCACACGACAGGGACATTCATTCATTCATTCAGTAGCATGTCCCTCGCGGAACCTCGCTGCCATAACAACCCTCCGGAAAACCTTCCTATCCTGAGCAAGATGTCCTGCGTCTGATACACCCATCTGGAGATCATCTGCCACATCCTGCACCCATCTTCTCCTTGGCCTTCATCTTCCTCTCTTCCCAGGTATATACCCCTCCATTATTGTTCTCTCTAGACTTCCATGACGTTTCAAGTGACCAAAATATTTCAATTTTCTTTGTTTTATTGTCTTTACTAGCCAACCCTCTTCAATATTCAGCTCTTGAAGTATGGATGCATTTGTTATTTTCTTTACCCAAGATATTCTTAGAACCTGTCTGTAACATTTATATTCAAATGCATTTATGCGCTGTTCCGCTTGTTTAGTAAGTGTCCAGGTCTCACAGGCGTATGTTGCAATGGGAAAGATGCATGCTCTTAAAAATCTGACCTTTGTAATTCTATCTGTACAATTCCATAATTTATTCAGTTGTTTCAGGGACTTTAAGAGGAAGAAATGATAATTTTCACGAAAGATTTGTTTCTTTAATTGTCGGTGTTATACTTGTGATTAAAAGTGTTTATCGAGTTCTCGTGGTATGGACATGCAATAAGATCACACGGTCTCTCAAAAACAATACTGCATGGCTCACTAGAGGGAAAGAGGAGAAGAGGCAGACCAAGAAAGACCTGGTTGCACAACCTGACTGATTGGACATGCGACCATGAAGTCCCTCGCAACTGACCGCCAAAGATGGAGAGAGCTGATCAGACTGATAACAGAACCTGGTGTCCCAACGAGGCGTAGCGTTACGGAATGATTCTGATGATAATCTAGTTCTCATAGTATATACTTGTTATTTTATATATATCCTGCAATCATTTTTAAAACATTATGTAATTTGTTTTATTGTTTCAAAAATTGATTTAAAAAACATAATTTTGTGGGTTGTGATTGAGAAAGACATTGTATTATTAACACTGAGATAATTTTACTAGTTAGCTAATCAATAGATTATTCTCATTGCACATCGAACAAGTTCATACTCACTCGGATCACATCTTCAGTTTACCCTTCTGGGTGAGGGGACTGATAACACCAAGATAATCGTACTAACATTGTATCAATCCACTAACTATCATGTAACCAAATACCACACACCACGGTCTTGTTAACCAATTACATCAAAGAGAATTACCAGTGTTAATTGTTGCCACCTGCACAAAGAGATTCTTTTAAGCTATGGCCCATTGTGTTAGCTTCACTGATTACCGACAGAACGAAACCTTTTCCTCCAACGTTAATCTAATTGTTCGAATCCCTTCTGGTGGCCAGCTAATTGCAACACTTTCGAGAAGTAGGCAGACAACAATTATGACATTAACAATCTTTGACCCTCAATGTGGAAAATTACGGCACGCTTGGAATAAACCCCAACTGTATCCGCAGGAAGTCATTTACGGCATTGTGGGAACGTTAAGTTTTTTTCGTCTGGGTCGTTTATTACTTGAGATAGCCTGTACTATACAAAACAGAAGATAATCGTGGATTTTAATAGCTTTTGTTAAGTCAAATCACAGATTTTTTTTTCTAAACCCCGCTTGGCTTTCATGTGTTAGTGGGATAATTTGACGCTTTCACGAAACCAGGCACAAAGATCGCGTCACTGTTCCAGAAAATGCCCGGATGTGATACAGAAATGGTGGTTTCATGGGTGTTTTGACAGAACAACGCTTGTCACCAGGGTTATGTCACATTACCACGGCAGGCCTGCAGGCAAATCAGAATAGATGTGGCAGAAAGGACATAACAGTGGAATTTATTCCAACAGGATGCATACCTGGGATTTCATGCCAGCTGGGGACAAAGGTGTTCACGGCACTGGGTTTTCACAAATGTGAAGATCAAGGTGACAGAAGAAGCCTGTTGTGTTGAATTCTGCTGGATCTAACAACAAAGCACACATGAAAGAAAAATGGCAGAATGCGCTTCAACATCTATTGGAGGTGATGTGAACTGTTCTTTTCTATTTGGCATTTCTGATTTCCTGGCGATGCATGTCTCTGTGAGCATCACGCGAAGGTGCACATTTTGTGCATGTTCAGACTGACAAATTGTAAGTGGCCTCTGCCTAATGCAGAAAACTGTTTTCTAAGTACCAAACACTGAAACACTGCCATTGTGTAGAGTTATTCTGTATACTGCTACCTACACTGGAATAAAATGGTATCGAGAAAAGATATAAAACTGGAATAAAAAGAGACTTGCTGAGAGAGAGAGAGAGAGAGAGAGAGAGAGAAAGAGAGAGAGAGAGAGAGAGAGAGAGAAAGAGAGAGAGAGAGAGAGAAAGAGAGAAAGAGAGAAAGAGAGAAAGAGAAAGAAAGAGAGAGAGAGAAAGAGAGAGAGAAAAAGTGAGAAAGAAGGAGATAGATAGATAGATAGATAGATAGATAGATAGATAGATAGATAGATAGATAGATAGATAGATAGATAGATAGATAGATAGATAGATAGATAGATAGATAGATAGATAGATAGAGAGAGAGAGAGAGAGAGAGAGAGAGAGAGAGAGAGAGAGAGAACAGACGAACAAACGAACCTTTTTATCCCTGGACCTTACATTCTCCCCTTTTGGCCTGACTCCTTACATACAAAATTCAGTTTACATATGGGTTAGCAAACACACATCTGCAACAAATTGTTAACAGACAGACAGACAGACAGACAGACAGACAGACAGACAGACAGACAGACAGACAGACAGACAGACAGACAGACAGACAGACAGACAGACAGACAGACAGACAGGCAGGCAGGCTGGCAGACAGACAGACAGACGGACAGACGGACGGACGGACGGACGGACGGACGGACGGACGGACGGACGGACGGACAGATGGATGAATGCATAGAGGTGAAATGTTTATGTCACATCAACAGACATAGAACTATTCTGAAGATACGTGTTTAAAGAGTTTTATGTATTTTAACAATGGCAAGAAAAAGGGAGGGAGAAAATGCGGGGGGGGGGGGGGGGGAATGGTGGGGGGGGGGGGGAGGGGTTGGAGTGAGGAGGATTGGGGGGGGGGGATAGGGGGTGGGGGGGAATCAGCGAGAGGTAATTACGCAACTATCGAGACATAAACCCAGTCGCGTATTTGCAATAAATGGTACACAATAGCAATGAATAGTGACAGGATCTTTGGCAACAGCAAGTGAAAGGAAGCCGCCGCGGTGTAGTGGCAAGATGCTCACTTGCGGATCGAATTATCCCATGTTCGGGTTCTAATGGAACCGGTCTTTTTTTTTCTTTCAAAAAAAGATCTTGGCTTCCAGGTCGACCCGGCCTTGAGTGGGTACCAAGTGCAGTGATGGGAAGTAAAGGCGGCCGGTGTGATGCTGACCACATCACCTACCATGTACCGATCGGTTTATCAAATATAGGTCTAGCCCTATGTGCCTAGTACGCCGAAGCGTGGAAAAGAGTCCTTTGCATTACTTAATGGAATTTGTCATCAACATCAGGTGCCTTGCTGACTGGCGTGGGCGATCATGCCTCTCCATAATCTACGATCTCTTGCAGCATGAATCAGTTCGGGTGCCGACACACCTCCATGCCATGCAACAAGACTGTCAAGAATCTTCTCTCTTTGTCTTCCTCTATCCCTCCTTCCACAGATCTTTCCAGTGGTTGCAACAATGGAATGTGTACGCGACGAATACAGCAGTTATCTGTACACCTCGCCTCTGCACAGTCCTACTCGGTGCTACGGGGATCAGAGACCACAGGCAAGCCTAAACCCAAATGCATTTGTTAGCGCACTCGATAGGAGACTCGCTTTCAAAACTAGCTTGGGGTTCCCGGGGTTCACCCAGCCTCTAAGTAATGGGTGCCAGAGTTAACACTCTTGGGTAAATGCAGGAACGTAGCTGTAGCTACGAAGTTGAGTGCAGACGGCGACACAGACGGACAGTTTTTTTTTTTCCAGTTTTCCGTACTTGTGGCAGAGCACTTATACTTTGTAACCGTGTGCAATGACGCTGGTTCACATCTCACGACTTTACCTTTTTTTTTCCACTTTCCGAATGCTCTCTTCACACCTTCTCATCAGTATCATTGATTTTTTTCCCTATGGAGATTTACATGTGCAGTGAAAGTTTTCCCTGTATTATATTTTTAATTCACCCGAAAACAAAAGAATTCCCTGCGGTTCCGCGGGGGGGGGGGGGGGGGGGGGTGCAATATTCTAGGGGCGTTGTCGGTTGGAGTTAGGGTTAGGGGTTAGGATTAGGGGTTAGGATTAGGGGTTAGGGGTTAGGGTTAGGGGTTAGGATTAGGGGTTAGGATTAGGGGTTAGGGGTTAGGGTTAGGGGTTAGAGTTAGGGGTTAGGGGTTAGGGGTTAGGATTAGGGGTTAGGGTTAGGGGTTAGGGTTAGGGGTTAGGGGTTAGGATTAGGGGTTAGGGTTAGGGGTTAGGGTTAGGGGTTAGGATTAGGGGTTAGGGTTAGGGGTTAGGATTAGGGGTTAGGGTTAGGGGTTAGGGTTAGGGGTTAGGGTTAGGGGTTAGGGTTAGGGGTTAGGGTTAGGGGTTAGGATTAGGGGTTAGGGTTAGGGGTTAGGATTAGGGGTTAGGGTTAGGGGTTAGGATTAGGGGTTAGGGTTAGGGGTTAGGGTTAGGGGTTTAGGATTAGGGGTTAGGGTAAGGTGTTAGGGGTATAGTTAGTTGGTGTCACTGAAACGGTCGGGACTGACAAAAACCCTAGCCCTAACCCTAACCCTAACATCACCCCCCCCCCCCCCACCAACCCACAACACACAACATCCCCAGAATATTGTACTTTACAGAAAACTATGGGATGCCTTTTGTTTGGGGTAACTTAAACATAAAGTACCAACTGTTCTTCTGCAGAATACAAGCAATTGAACCACAAGTTCGACCAGTTTTGACTGTTTTCCCTTTCGTTGGTAACTGGAGAATTTCTTTCCTTGTGAGTCAATATCTTTTCGTTGGCGTTCACACGCGGTTTGGCTCAAAGTTCTGGTTGTTCGCCTAATTATGGACTTAAGTCTTCTTTCAGAACTTGCGTTTGCGTGCATATCCGTTTAACAGATCCAGCTTTTGTTTGTTGCGGAGTGTTGGTTCCTTGCATTTCAGGTAGATGCACTGCGACTTCGAAGGAAATATCCCTAAATAATCAACTTTTTACGGCATGCTTGTTTGGAGAGAGAAGGGAAGAGACAAAGAGTCTGTTCTCACCCGCACCTCTCCTCTCCCACAGTGGGACTCTGGAATCCCCATGGGAAGGTTTGGCTCAAAATAGCAAGGCCGACATAGGGGTTACGCTGTATACACAACAATACTGTACAGGTTTTGGTGCCACGGTGAGAAAAAACTTCATCCTTGACCTTAATGATATGACCGTGCCAAATAGGTCAAGGTATTTGCCTTGCTCTCTGAAGGTCATGGCTGCGTTTCAGTGACCCTTCGTTCAGTTCACAAGTTCCGTTCCTACGAAGATCTGTGGGGATAGCCGCTGGAGTTGAGAAGTTCATGCTCTGTGCGACAAACTAGGCAGGCAGCTAGCCGTTTGCCGGTCAGAGACTTAACGGTATGGGATTACTTAGTGGAATGAAGTCTATCCTCTCAACTTCAACCTTTGAGATTCCTGACCTCCCCAGAGCACATTATAACGCTATCGCCTCGAAAGACCGAACAGGTGCCAGCGAGGTAACTGACTGACCTAGCCTGTGCGACACATGACAGGTACAGGCAATACAAAACCAGGTGCGACAAGGCAGGTTGACGAAAGGATATCCTGACTGACAAGGCTCATTTCTGGAGCCCAGCAGTGGCGCATACCGTCTCAACAGACGCCATGAAGACGGGACGGGTATTGAGCCATAGATGTCGACATCGCTGGTCTGCCGTACACGGACGTATCTGTCATAATTTATATTGACGTGGTACCTGAAATAAGAGGAGAACGTGAAGGAGGAAAGGAAGACAAGATATAACATTAGCGGCGGAAGCAGCAGCAGCAGTAGTAGTAGTTGTTGTTGTTTTTGTAATTGTTGTTGTACTACTACTACTAGTAATAGTAGTAGTAGTAGTTTTTGTTGTTGTTGTTTTTGCGTTGTTGTTATTATAGTAGTAGTAGTAGTAGTAGTAGTAGTAGTAGCAGCAATTATTGTTGTTGTTGTTGTTGTTTTACTACTACTACTACTACTACTACTACTACTACTACTACTACTACTACTACTACTACTAGTAGAAGTAGTAGTAGTAGTAGTAGTAGTAGTAGTAGTAGTAGTAGTAGTAGTAGTAGTAGTAGTAGTAGTAGTAGTAGTAGTAGTAGTAGTAGTAGTAGTAGTAGTAGTATTAGTAGTAGTAGTAGTAGTAGTAGTAGTAGTATTAGTAGTATTACAAGTAGTAGTATTAGTAGTATTACAAGTAGTAGTATTAGTAGTATTACAAGTAGTAGTAGTAGTAGTAGTAGTAGTAGTAGTAGTATTAGTAGTAGTAGTAGTAGTATTAGTAGTATTACAAGTAGTAGTATTAGTAGTATTACAAGTAGTAGTAGTAATTGTTGTTGTTGTAGTAGTTGGTGTTGTTTTACTACTATTAGTAGTAGTAGTAGTTGTCGTGGTGGTAGTAGTAGTAGTAGTAGTAGTAGTAGTAGTAGTAGTAGATTTTACCTGGTACTTATTTTAGTCTTGTGGATGGAAACAAAGTTCATGTTTTGCGGATTTAACCCCATGACCTTCAGGCTCGCCGGTGAGCGTCAAGCTGCTACACCTAAGATGTTGTCAGGCTCAGAAAATTGACCAGGCGAACGAGATGCAGGCCGCTCAGTGACAGGCGTTCACGCTACGGAGCCTGTTGTTCAGGACGCGTCTGCGGTACCCCATGATTGACCTAGGCAGGCAGGGCTGCCAATACTTGGGTTTTCCCCAAGATCTGGTTATTTATATGACGCCTTGGGTTCAGATTTAGGAATCTTAAGTTTGTGAAAATATAACCTTATATAAAAGTGGGTAAATGTTTCGTTTTGGGACTATAAAATGTGCACTTGTTTTCAATCTTGGGTTGTTTGTTCTTTTCTTATGTATTGCTTGCGTTTTTAGGTCCGCTTAGTTTTGGCAGCCCTGGGAAGTGGTTTCGCAACACAGCGGACAGACAGTCGCAAGGTTAAGAGGCTTGACCCTAACTGAACTGGAAACGGATCACACGAGAAAGGACTGCTCTGACAGAACTTCTTAGCAAAGTCAAAGTGGCAGTGCCCCCCCCCCCCCCCGCCTTCCCGCATTGCATTTTGTAGGATCAACATCTCAGGGATGAGAATCACACAGGTACAAATCCCGGTACGAAGTTCAACCGTATATCCATATAGCACACTTATATTAGTCGGCTCTGTGGCTAAGTCGATGCGAACGCTTCGCTTCGTAATGCCGGGATGTCAGGTTCGATCCCAGCTGCGGGCAATGCGCCTTGCCTTGGTTTCGACAGTGGTATCAAGAAAGCCGACCGTCCAGAAAGCAATGGCAAACTACTGGATGTAAATTACCTAGAGAAACCACACAACAGCCAGGGGCTGTTAGGGTTGGTTCTGCAACGTCCTGTAAGGGATACGCAACTAACTTCACACTTATATTAAGGGGGTACCATAAAACAGTTCGCCTGCGGATCCGAAGGTCGTGGGTTCATCTCCAGACGTAGACGGACCTTTTCCAAAAACGACCTCGGCTCACAGGTCTGTCTAGACTTAAATGGGTACTGGGTAAAAAGGCATTGGTGATGGACGGATGAGGTCGTTTGTCCCCTTACACATTTTTAGGAAACTGACACGAGCCTTTAAGTGCGTTATAGTAATAATAATAACAAAAATAACAACCAAAGCTTGTTTCCAAACTAAATATGACACAATATTTGAAATAAAAGGAACCGTATTTACAATTAATTAAAAACAAAATTATATACATGGTTGGCAGGACGTGTAGCGGGGGGGGGGGGGGGGCGCGCTAAGTTTTTGGTATAATACACTAATTTTCAGGTGCTCGAGCGAACAACAAGACAATGAAATAACAACCGTAGCAAATCCTGAGAAGTAAGAGAAGTAAAGACGGTCGGCCTGATTTTGACCACACAAACCACAGAGTGAGGATTGGTTTATAAAATATAGGTTTAGCCTTATATGGTGAAAACACCTGATGACAGGTCCTTTACTTTTATACTTTTACCTATATGGTCTTCTTCTTCTTCTTCTTCTTCACTTCCTCTTTTATCGCTGTGGGTGTCGAGGGAGATGTAAGGTTCTGTTTCTGGCTCTTCTGGCCGCCTCGACCATAGGCACATCGTGCTGTTGTAGAGCTTCTCTGATGTTATCCTTCCATATTGTTCTTGGTCTACCCCGTGCTCTACGGCCTCCTTTTCTTTCCATGTATGATTTGCATGGTATGGTGTCACAAGGCATTCTCTCTAAGTGGGCAAACCATTTCACTTGCTGTCTTTGTATGTAATTTAGAATTTTTTCTCTTATGAATTATATATATATATATATATATATATATGCTCAATATGTCTAGAGGCGTGGAGAAGGTCCCTATACTTGTGTAAAGGTGAAAAGGTAAAGTCGGGAGATGTGAACCAACGTCATTGCACACTGTTATAAACCATAAGTTCTCTGCCACCAGTACGGACAGCTGATAAGAAACTGTCCGCCTGTGTCGCCGCCCGCACGTAACTCCGTAGCTACAGTGACGTTCCTCCATTTACCCCAGAGTTGGGGTAACAACGAATACTATATATATATATATATATATATATATATATATATATATATATATATATATATATATATATAAACAAACACCGGCGTGGGCTACAGCGAGTCGCAGCTGGATTTAAAAGCAGGTCTTCTATCGACTGCGCTAACGCGGCCCCTTGTGCACTTTTACCTATATGGTGAATATGTCTGAGGGTCCTTTACTTACAGCACCCTGGCATTACGAATCGCGTTCGCTACGCCTAACAACACAGCAAAACATATAAAAACACACACTTAGACACACACACAGAAGGAACACACACACACGCCCCACACTATTCATCGATTAATGATAAGTGGTTGAGACATATCAAATGTAAAGGGAAAAAAAACAACAACTGATAAACAGGTCCCACAGTCGGTTGAACATGGTGGGGACAACTGATGGAGGGGAAAACACCCCAAGAATTGTTACCGGAGAAGGCTGTGATAACTTGTTCTTGTCTGTGCGTAATAAAAGCTTCGTGCTCTGTTCGGGTGTCAGTTCTGACAACGATGTCAGGACATTCGAATGCTGCTGTCAGTCATGTCCGTGTCAATTAATGTCAATGTCATTTTTGTCTGACTATTGTCTGGCTGTCAGTTTTTATGTGTCTGTCTCTACTAGTTTCTGTGTGGTTTTATGATGCAATATATATATTGATGTATGTGTTAATGAATATTACTGGCTCTGTCTGTCTATCTGTCTGTCTGTCTGTCTGTCTGTCTGTCTGTCTGTCTGTCTGTCTGTCTGTCTGTCTGTCTGTCTGTCTGTCTGTCTGTCTGTCTGTCTGTCTGTCTGTCTGTCTGTCTGTCTGTCTGTCTGTCTGTCTGTCTGTCTGTCTGTCTGTCTGTCCGTCCGTCCGTCCGTCCGTCCGTCCGTCCGTCCGTCCGTCCGTCCGTCCGTCCGTCCGTCCGTCCGTCCGTCCGTCCGTCCGTCCGTCCGTCCGTCCGTCCGTCCGTTACGCCTTCTTTAACTCATTTCTTTTAAAAAATTTTTTACGTTTCACGTATGTCTCTTATTCTCGCACGCCCCTATCCCTGATTCTCAATTCCCCTCTCCCCCACCACCCACCCCCTTTTCATTCTGAATCCCCTCTTTCATTCTCTCTCCCCTCTGCAATTATCATTTCCATTATATTTTTCTTTATTCACCCCTCTAATTCCACCTCTCTCTACCTCTCTTTCTCTCTGTAATTCTCCTTCAAACAGTTCCTGACTCATTCCCCCGCAACTCTCTTCTATAAATCCCCTTTTCTAAGTCTTCATCTTTCTGTTTATTCTTGCCACTATTCCCCCTTTATACAACCTAATACCCAAACCCACTTGGGGTAGGGGAGGGTGTGAGGGGATTAGGGTGGGGGTGGGGGGTTGAGGGGATTGGGATTGGGGGGTGGGGGTGAGGGGGTGGAGTGGAAGAGTGTTGTAACAAACTAGCTTTATCATCTGTGCCTTTTGTGCTGCTACATATCCCGGTTTTGCGCCAGGTCAGGGATCCTACTTTGGGAGGGAAAAGTAAAAAATAGACCCATCGCCCCTTAAGAAGCATGTCGTAAAAAGCTATCTAAACAACTTGTGGCAACTGGCAAGATTGAGAGAAAGATGGCAAAGGGAGAGAGGGGTGGGGAAAGAGGGGGGGGGGGGGAAGCAAAGAAGATAACTACCTTGATAGTTTGGCCGCATCATACGTAGTGCAGGACAGGCGCACTGACCTGATCAGTGATTCTGCTGATCGTGTAGGGTGGCACATGATGATGATGATAATAGTTCCAAGGAGAAGGGGCGCTGAGAATTTGGTTTCCAAATGAAAGAGGGCGGCACCCCCCCCCCCCCCCCCCCCCCCCCCCCCCCCCCCCCCCCCCCCCCCCCCCCCCCCCCCCCCCCGTAAGTTGAGGGACCCGTGATGTAGTTTTGAAAAAAAAGGACCCTTTTCCACACCGTTGGGCATTGTGCTAGACCTGTACTCCGTTGACCGGTCAGCACAAGGGTGATGTGGTCAGCACAAGGTTGATGTGGTCAGCACAAGGTTGATGTAGTCAGCACAAGGTTGATGTAGTCAGCACAAGGGTGATGTAGTCAGCACAAGGTTGATGTAGTCAGCACAAGGTTGATGTAGTCAGCACAAGGTTGATGTAGTCAGCACAAGGTTGATGTTGTCAGCACAAGGTTGATGTAGTCAGCACAAGGGTGATGTAGTCAGCACAAGGGTGATGTAGTCAGCACAAGGGTGATGTTGTCAGCACAAGGTTGATGTAGTCAGCACAAGGGTGATGTAGTCAGCACAAGGGTGATGTAGTCAGCACAAGGGTGATGTTGTCAGCACAAGGGTGATGTAGTCAGCACAAGGGTGATGTAGTCAGCACAAGGGTGATGTAGTCAGCACAGGGGTGATGTAGTCAGCACAAGGTTGATGTAGTCAGCACAAGGTTGATGTTGTCAGCACAAGGTTGATGTTGTCAGCACAAGGTTGATGTTGTCAGCACAAGGTTGATGTAGTCAGCACAAGGGTGATGTAGTCAGCACAAGGGTGATGTAGTCAGCACAAGGTTGATGTAGTCAGCACAAGGTTGATGTAGTCAGCACAGGGGTGATGTAGTCAGCACAAGGTTGATGTAGTCAGCACAAGGGTGATGTAGTCAGCACAAGGGTGATGTAGCCAGCACAAGGTTGATGTAGTCAGCACAAGGGTGATGTAGTCAGCACAAGGTTGATGTAGTCAGCACAAGGGTGATGTAGTCAGCACAAGAGTGATGTAGTCAGCACAAGGTTGATGTAGTCAGCACAAGGTTGATGTGGTGAGCACAAGGTTAATGTAGTCAGCACAAGGTTGATGTGGTCAATATCATGCCGGTCGCCTTTACTTCCAGGGACCACACTTGGGACCTCTTTTAAGGCTGGGTCGACCTGGATGACAAAATCACTTTTGAGAAAAAGGTCCTGCTCCATTCAAACCAATATGATCCACAGGCGAGCATCTAGCCACTAGACCACGACTTCTCCGTGTGATATAAATTTTAGATGATATAATAATGATATACTAAGACAAGCTGAACGATATCAAAGCAGCTGCGTTAAACTTATAGACTCCACCAACACATTTCCGACAAAGCAGACTCGATACTACCCTCTGAAGTGCAACAGCTCCCCAGATAAGCCAGAAGGTAACCGGGTGTGTGCAAATATCTGTAATCGATGGCGCAGTGAATGGAGATAGCGAGAACTCACCCACCACCCACGATTCCACATAGGGAAGTTCTATACAAGGTCAACAGTGTTTCAGTGTATTTTTGTTTGCTACAAACAGTTCCCATTCAACTGACCGTCCCGGATCGGTAATGTATAAGTAGGCACACCATATCTAGCAGCTGTGTGGACTTGGTGAACCGGTAGGAGAAATTACATATATATTGAAGAGGATGATATTCTCAATGTCCTTAGTATGTCTGCACTTTTTCCCCTATTTTGCGTTCGTATTCAGGCGAGGTAACATAACGGGAAAGCCCGCACGAGAAGTGGTTCGCAAACCTCTGCCGAAAAAGTTCACGGTTTAGAAAACGACGCAGGATAGGGGCTCTAAAAGTGGCGAAGGATGCGGTTTTTACTTTACTTAAAGACAATTCATAGTATTCTACAAGTCACCAGGTCTTCCCAGAGTGGGTTGCGAGGTCCTAGTTTTAGGGACAAACGAATACATCAAGCCAGTCGTAAAAGTGGACTAATTAGTGGTGTTTCCTTCGAAATCGCCGTGCATCCGTCTGAGAATAGGGTAATCAACAGACTTCATACAAATAATCGATACATACATACATACATACATACATACATACATACATACATACATACATACATTACATAACATACATACATACATACATACATACATACATACATACATACATACATACATACATACATACATACATACATACATACATACATACATACATACATACATACATACATACATACATACATACATACATACATACATACATACATACATACATACATACATACATACATACATACATACATACATACATACATACATACATACATACATACATACATACATACATACATACATACATACATACATACATACATACATACATACATACATACATACATACATACATACATACATACATACATACATACATACATACATACATACATACATACATACATACATACATACATACATACATACATACATACATACATACATACATACATACATACATACATACATACATACATACATA
>CAJHNH020001057.1:588068-595568 GCA_905116865.2 Candidula unifasciata | reverse complement strand
CTTTCCGTCTTTTTATTGTCTTTCACGGCTCGGTTGTTATTCTGTTTACCGACGTTCCGTGTAAAAAGCACACAGCTCTGTCAACAAACCGTTCTAGATGGCAGATTCACCGCAGTTCTATTAATTGAACACATGGAAATATAGTCTGTGTTTCATAAGAACACACGCAGGGTGTGTGAATCGCAACGAAGATGTGGGTTCTAATCAGAATGCAGGGAAGATCGCAAAATGACAGGAATACACACTAAGAAGTACTTCTGTGGACAGTAACATTCGGTAACTAATTAAAACAATTTGTGGTAAGCATCGCTTTAGAGGTCTCTGGTAGTTAGCGTCCTTTGGATACATTCTCCAGATTATAGTAGTGTGTAGCGAAACGAGCAGGCAGATAGAATGGCCGGTTCTGTGTCACTTGGCGGTTAGCAGATGTATGACAAGCTATTTGTTGTGCGGGCCCTTTTGGAGTGAGTGAACATTGCGGAGGCACAAATAAATCATTGAGGTCTCAGGCGAATTGCACTGTCGGGAGTTACCAGGGGATTGAGTCTGAGGATTTAGGGCCGCCTGGCTAGAGCTGTCACCAAGAACTGTGCATGTTAGGATGTTTGATTCTGTCCCCGACAGAAAAACTCCATCACCTTACCAGGGGTCGAACGCGGGTCTCCCGCTTGTGAGTCCGACTTTGTATCCATTGGGCCAGCCGCTTCTCAGATGGATTACTACTGGGCCCTTATCTTGGTTGAACCCCTGGGCAAGTGTTAAATGGGTCCATGCGTTAAGACGGCACAGGACTGGAGAACTCCATAATGGCTAGCAGGATTTATTTTAAAAAAAAAATAGCACGTGGGAAAGGCAAAGAGATAAGTAGCTGGATAGCTTAGCCATATGGATAAGAAGCGACTAGAATCCCTAACCTTATCCCTGATTCTTGTGATCGTGTAAGCTGGTAAAGCAAGACCTCTTTCGCTAATCGGCACGGCGCATGAAGATGCCGACACAAAGTACCAGTAGCGTGTGTCCAAAAGCAAAGTTAGCGTCTGTGTCTTGGGAACGTACTTCGTAAAGCGATTTGGATCCCAGCTGCAGGCGATTTGGGAACATACCGCCTTGCGTTGGTTTAAACAGTAGTTTTATGATCATATTGTCTAAAAAGCAACGGCAAACTACTGAATATAAATTTGCCTACAGAAACCGCAACATATTTTTAAAAAAAATTCCTGGGATTGGTATGGCAGGTTCCTGTATATGACAAGCAACTAAAAATGAATGCGAAGGGATTTTTCACTTGATCCCAAATGGCAAGGGTTTCATCCACAGAACGACTGTTCACCTATCCACAGCGTCACGTAAAGCTGGGCTCGCTTTCATAACCCCCCGTGTGGGTTCCGGGGCCCTATTGTGGGGGAAAACAAGAATAGACCCACTGCCTCCCCATAAGCATGTCGTAAGAGTCGACTAACTGGGCAGCTTCTTTTGAAGTCGGAGTGCATCTGCCAATTGCAAGGAACCAGCAGTCTACATTCAATTGAATCAGATCTGTAAAATTGATGCACACGCAACACTCAGGTTCTGGAGCAGGACTGCAGTCCAGAAGTGGACGAACAACCAGAACTTTACGCCAGAGTGTACAGCTGGTGAACGCGAAGAAGAAGAAGAAGAAGCTTTCATAACCTTGTTGCAAAAGAGCTGCCAACTGACTGGATGAAGCCTAAGGTGTTCTAGCGTCCAATTTGAACACTTTTCACTCATTGAATTGCAACGATTTTTTAATGTCAAAACTGTGAGAAAATTATCCTAATTTGGGTAAGCTGTGCGTCATTGAGTGAGTAAAGTTCAAACCCACCAGGACTGCACAACGAGCGATAAACACCCGGTGACCCAAGGTACCACCATTCGGATGAAAATCACACAGGCACAAGCCCCAGAATTCCCGTTCAACAGTTAGGATGCATTAGGGCCCCTAACCAAGCCGGAGTTGGCTTTTAAAATACAAATTCAAAAAGATCCTATTCACGTTTTAAGGCTCATCTACACACTGGCGACCTTTCATTCCAACTTTCTCAGGCTGTTCTACGTCGGTGGGAAAAGGGGGGGGGGAATTTACGTTGTCTTGCATTTAATTACATCAGCGCTGATGTCTGTTCTATACCACACGACGACACAGCTTTTAACGACCCCAGAAGCCCAGCTCGCTAGCTCAGTTGGTTAAACCTGACTGCACGGCGACCAGATGACGCCTTGTGGTCCAGGTTCACGCTTGGGGGTAGGTAGAAAAGCCACATTTCTCCCAGATTTACGGTATCTATCATGGACTCAAGGCAGAAGGGTTGCAATATCCACAGTACCGAGCCAAAGGGTTAACAACTCACGGTTTCTAGATATATTTAAAAAGCAAAAATCGGCACTAACGAAGACCTCTCTACACACAGCTTGAGCCTAAATCCCAAGAGAGACTCCTTTTGAAGGAAATAGTAGCCCGGCTCTCTAGCGTAGTTGGCTAAACCGGATTGCGCGGTGACCGGGTGACGAACTCCTTGTGGTCCGGGTTCAGTCCCGGGGGTGGGCAGAAAAGCCACATTTCTCCCAGATTTACGGTATTTACAATGGAATCAAGGCCGACGGGTTGCGATATCCATAATACCGAGCCTAAGGGTTAACAACTCATGGCTTCTGGATACTAAAAAAAAAAAAAAGGAAACAGTACAAAGTGACACAGCTATGACCTGGAATAGACTAAATAAGTGCGTAGATGGGCCGGGAAACGTGAATAGGACCCCAAAAAATACTGCGTCCGTTTTGAGGCCTTTCATTTTGTTTTTGTTTTGTATATAGATTAATAAGCGAAACAACTAGGGAAAACAGGCGGAAACCAAAAAAAGGGGGTTGGGGGGTCAAAGCGGGGTCTGGTCTCCGATCCGCAAGTCACAAATTTGAGGAACAATAGCTTGTAAACTGAGAAATGAGATGAAAAATATGATTTTTTTTTTTTTTAAAGTAATAAACGACAGAATCATTACCCAAATTAGACGCCGAAAATTGCAGCAAGGGACATAACCGTTTAAATTATTACCAGAGAGGTTTGAGGTTTTAACGAGAGCTGCGTAGTTTCACGGAAGAAGCGAGCAATGTGCTGTTTGGCTTTAAGATTTATGTTCTTGTTTAAATATGTCTCAGAGTGCAAGCAAACACAAGAACGAAGTGGCTCTCCTCTGCTCACTCGCATCATCTCACTTGTCGACTATAATTGTGAGGAAAGTTTACTCACCGTGGTATTGGTGCCGTCTGCTGAAACGAACTTCACTAGAGAGAAGTCTTAATAAGTCCACACCGTCTTTGTTATCCGCCATGTTGTACATGGTTTGCAAGTCAATTCATTCAGCCGCCACTTCAGTCGTCAATAGCCTGCCTACCCTCTCGCGGGATAACTTCCTGAGTTCCTTTGATCTTCGGCTGCTTTAAAATATTTCAGTGTGTATTTTTGCCCTCTTCTAACAGCGCTCGAGTTGGTGGTCGATTAACGACTGAATATTTGAATTTAGCTGTACAGGAAAGAAAACCTGGCAACGATATAAGTTTACTGCTTGTATTTAACGCTTTTTTGAGAGGGAACGTGCTGCAGTTGGCACGAAGTATCCGGTCCAGCATGTTCTGTTAATCTCCTCATTCATTATTTATTTTTATCATTCATTCATTTATTCTTTTTATATAATGATTCATGATTGCCCTTTTGTGCCATTGTGTGTCACGAGACAAGAAAGAAAAATCAGAAATGGTGAAATTCGGGGTGGGGAAGAGGGGGGGGGGGGGGGGAGGGGAGGACAAAGATAATGCAACCACACTTGGGTCAGTGATGGAGCTAAATTTAATTAGGAAAGAATAACTGAAATGGTTTGGTCATTGAACTCGACTGCCAGCAGTCAGCTTATCTGCTTTTTGGTGTTCATCTTCCTCTGCCTTTCCAAACCCCGATGGAGCATAGGCCCTCAACCACAACGCATGACGACGTAAAAGCCAAGTGGGAATCGACAGGCCAAAAACGTAAAAGAGGGACAGTCAGAATACCGACGTCTCGGGGATTCGCGAATAATAAGAACACAAGCAGAAATTCTCCTGCAGTGGATGTTACCTCTTTCCGTATGGGTTCCGAGGCCCTATTATGGAGCGGAAAGGGGGGGGGGGGGTTTGGTGGATTGAATACATCCACTGCTCCAACCAGAGAAGAATGTTGTGAGAGTTAACTAATTAGGCGTGTTTCTTTCAAAGTCTGGGTGCACCTGAACCTGCCGTCTGCAGACCAAACTCCAGTTCTGGAACACGACCATAGTCTAGAAGTGAACGGTCAAAACCAACTGTCCGTCCAAGTTCAAAGTCGGTGAACACGAATAAGAAAAAGAAGAAGAAAAAGTAGTAGTAGTAGTAGTAGTAGTAGTAGTAGTAGTAGTAGTAGTAGTAGTAGTAGTAGTAGTAGTAGTAGTAGTAGTAGCAACAGCAGCAGCAGCAGTAGTAGTAGTAGTAGTAGTAGTAGTAGTAGTAGTAGTAGTAGTAGTAGTAGTAGTAGTAGCAACAGCAGCAGCAGCAGTAGTAGTAGTAGTAGTAGTAGTAGTAGTAGTAGTAGTAGTAGTAGTAGTAGTAGAAGTAGTAGTAGTAGTAGCAGCAGCAGCAGCAGTAGTAGTAGTAGAAAAAGAAGAAGAAAAAGAGGAAGAAGAAGAGGAAAAAAAAGAAAAAGAAGAAGAAGAAGAAGAAGAGGAAGAAGAAGAAGAATTACTAGTTCAGACACTCTCTGTGCCCATTATCTCTTTTCTCCACACCTGTATCTGTTCAAATCTCTTCCTTCATCTCCCAATCCCCTTGCCCTGTTTTCATCTCTTCATTCTTACACCCCATCACCTCACCCCATTCTCCACTTTTCTCTCCAATCCCTCTCTCCCCTCGCCCCTCTCCAGTCCTCATCTAACCTCCCTTCCCTTATATACTTCAGAGATAACACCATAACGAGGACACACAACACCAGGACCTGAGCCTGCGTCCACAACCCGGACAACCGTCGTGCTGCAGGTTTTTGTTTCTGTCACGTCGTCCCGTCAGTAATGACAGTTTATGATTGCCTGACCCGTCCGCTGAACCCCCGTGAAAGCCACAGAGGGATCTCGTATCAGCAAACACACGCAACCAGAATGTGAGCACAAGTTTTCACCTCGCAGACATCTGTTACTCTCATTGCACGAGGACACGGTCTAAAGAAGCGTTAAGACCTCTGCTGTAAATTACAATGATCAACATTGAGTGGGACTCTTCTGCTTTCTGGTGTTCTTCTTCTGCCTTTCTAAAACCCAATGGAGCATAGACTCTCAACCAATTCACGTCAATTCGTTCTATCCTTTGCTATTGCATGCAGCTCTTCCTGTGTCCTCTTCATCTCTTTAATTTCGCTCTCTTCTCCAGGTGACGGTTGATCTTCTCTATTTCTATATCCCTTTCGGTTCCATTGCAAAGACATTCTAGTTATATTGTTATCAGGTTTTCAGAGTGTGTGTCCTATCCAACACCAGCGTCTTTTCGTCACCTCTTGGTCCGCTGGAACTTGTTTAGTTCTCTCCCAATGCTCTACATAAGTGATTCTATCATTATTTAGTATTTCTTTTAATTTCTTATGACCCCCACAAATTCCCCAGTGCTATAAAAGCTACTCTTGCTTTGTGTATTCGTATTTTTATATATCTATCAGTTTCCCCATCTTTATCTATAATACTGCTCAAATAGGTTTACGTCTCTTCGGATAGGATAAAATTGAGAGAAACCACATTACCATTTGTCTGATTTATTCTCATTATCGTTGTCTTTCTCTTATGGATTTTCAGACATAGCTGTCGTGATCTCGCATCAAGTATATTTATCTTGCATCTGATTCCGTGAATGGGACAAAAAAGAAATATTATCAGCGAAGTCTAGATCACCAAGCTGTTTTGTAGGGGTCCACTGAATTCCATTCTTGGTGTTAGCAGTTACTGTTTTCATAATCCAATCAATCTATTGCCAGTAAAAACAAGAGAGGCGGCAAAAGACATCCCTGTCGCACACCTGTTTTTATTTCAAATGTTTTTATTAGCTTTCCCTCATAAAGAACTTGACATTTCATGTCTTTGTGTGTTACCTTTACTAAGTTAATAATTATCTTTAGGATTTCGCAGTCTCATTAATTTCCGGAGAGATTCCCTGTCATTGCTGTTTAAATGCTTTTTAATATTCTATGGGTAAGTGGTAAATTTAATTCAATACTCTGCTTATTATTATACGTAATGTGCTGCCTGGTCAGTACAGGATCTGTTTGGCCAGAGGAAACCCACATGATGGTCTGATCTGAGCATACGAAACCGAACGAAAATAATAAGAATGAGACACACGGAATTAAGCAGGATGAATTCAAGAAACGTGGAGAATTCAGAGAAATATCTGGACAACTGTTGGTATCAACGTTTATAAGCAGGGAGAAGAGCAGGGCAAAGAAGTACAGGGCACACTCCGAGTAGAAGTTAGCAGAGAATCACCAGACAGGTACCACAAAGGGGAAACAAGTGGACTAAGACGTGCAAGAGAAATCACAAATCGAATTTCTATGAGACAGACCAAATGTTCCTTCATCCATATTGTCGAAACCACTGCACATGATGAAACTGAGTGGACCAATAAACTGAGAGTCCCTTTGACGAAGAAGGCACAACAAGTTGTTGATGTCCCGATGAGTAATTTGTTTTCACGTTCTTTTAATGGAGGCTACACAAATGGTTCTTGAAAGTTACGCTGAACAAGGGTGCCGTGGTGGTATGGCGGCTAGGCCCTAGCGTGCAGATCCGGAGTTCGTCGTTTCAGGTCCTGACGGTACCCGCTTTTCAATAATGACTTTGGCTGTCAAGTGAACCCAGCCTTAAATGGGTACAAGGTGGAGTCATTGGAAACAGTGGAGTCATTGGAAACAGTGGAGTCATTGGAAACAGTGGAGTCATTGGAAACAGTAGAGTCATTGAAAACAGTGGAGTCATTGGAAACAGTGGAGTCATTGGAAACAGTGGAATCATTGGAAACACTGGAGTCATTGGAAACAGTAGAGTCCTTGGAAACAGTGGAGTCATTGGAAACAATGCAGTCCGCGAGACGCTGACCACATCACTCAACGAGTGCCGATGGGTCTATTAAATACTGGTCCATCCCTAGGTCTTGCCCTTGAAGCCCAAACGCCAGCAGGTGTGGAAACGGGTAGTTTAGTTTACTTTGTGACACACAATGACGTAACAGGTGAATGATCAGAGCTGTTGATGGATCTCCAGTGACGTTCTTGATGGAGGCTAGGCATGTCATTCTTGAACATGACACTGAACGTCAGAAGAACGGAAGTGAATCACACATTCTCTGCAGGTTCTCTGATTAGTGATTAGTAAGGACTATCATCACAACACTTCTAACAGATCCATAGGTGCCAAAATCTGCTGCCGACCAGCTCCACAA
>CAJHNH020001057.1:575568-585568 GCA_905116865.2 Candidula unifasciata | reverse complement strand
CCGGGAAATTAGTTTTTAATTCAGCCAACAAGAGCCTATTGAGGCCTTTCTGAATGGGTCACATGATCGGGACGATGCTCGACTGAAGCACAAAGTGACAGAGTCTTCAGGATCGGGTGTCGCCGTCATCCCGGGCCGGTATCCCACCCCGAAACCCACACAGCCCGTCGGAGGCGTTTTCACGCGTCGAATCAGCCCTCAATGATCCTGCATTACACAGCCCACCAGGAGGACCGGCTGGGAAGATTGAAAACGTTGCCCCGGAGAAGGACCGCTGTCTCGCCCCCTAAATTCTCAAGTGGCGTGATCTTTCACGGAACAATAGATTATGTTTATCTAACCGGCTGTTCTGTTAAAATGTAGGCTCTGCCGGGCGATTGCCGTCAGCAGAAAAGCCTGGCAACAGACTTTACGGCAAGGACAAATTTATCCCCATTCTGTCAGCCATTTGACATACAACCATATAATTATAAAGACGCCCAAATAACGTTTTCACTTTAGCCACTTCAGAACGGAACATCTGTGAAAAGATGCACTACTGAAAGTGTTTGTAAACATATTTAAAAACATAACTTTTACTTCTGATATTAACTGAGATGAGCAAACCAATTCTGCGCCGTTTCAGGAACGAGTGTTGGCTACAGTGGCTAGACCGTTATTTTTGGGAACGTTGTGTTGAGAAAAATAGTTCTAAAGAGCTATACAGCGCTAATTCTGAAGCATGTGAGTGTCTTCCTCTTCCTTTTCTTCTTTGTTCACCGGCTGTAAGCTTCGTCAGAAAGTCCTTTTTGTTCGTCAATTTGGACTTTGGCTTTGTGCCAGGGCCTGGGTTTGCGTGTACATACGTTTTACTGGCTTATTTGTGTGCAGTTGCTTGTTCCTTGCCACCAGGGCAGATGCACACCGACTTCGAAGGAAGTCCTCAATTATTCGACTCCTATGACTTGCGTGTTGGGGAGACAGTTGATCTATTCTTGTTGTGCCCACAATAGTGCCCTGAAACTCACGCTTACACAGAAACTGTAACGAGTGAACGCTACTAGTTACCAGTACTAGTTGCGCACGCATACTCTCAAAAGCGAAGCGACGAGGAGGAAAACATCACGTGATACTCTCCACAGTGTAATCGTTACCTGTTACCTCTTAAACAGGAGAACTGATCACGACTCGCAACTGCCGTGGTTTCAGTTTGTCTTTCTGATTACTTGGTATTTTTTTTTTCCTGCAACATGTCTGTTTTTATCTAGCAGCTATTTTTCCTTATCTGCAATTATATATAGACGTGTTAACCAGCTTCTTTGCTTGGTTTGTTTTTTGCTCCATGAAATATGTCCTGCTCCTTTGACTATCGACATCCACGTGGCTTTAGTTTAACTTTCTATGTGTTTGTTCATTAGCTAGTTTTCTGCACCATCTATGTTTTTCCATCGGCTGACGATTTGTCATCGTTAATTTATCTTTTCTTCTTCTTCACGTTTATTGGCTGTCAACTCCGGCGGAAAGTTCTGGTTGTTTGTCCTCCTCTGGACTTTAGTCTTGCTCCTGAACATGAGTTTTGCGTACATATCAGTTTAACACAGTGGCTCTCAACCCTCCTAATGCCCTTTAATACAGCTCCTCATGTTGTGGAGACCCACAAACAATTATTTTTTGTTCATAACTTCAATGAATATGTGTTTTTCGATGGTCTTAGGTGATCCATGTAAATAGTCATTCGACCCAAAAATAGATCGCCACCCGCATGTTAAGAACCTCTGGTTTAACAGATCTGATCTAATTGTATGCATGTTGTTGGTTCCTTGCCTCTCGGGCAGATGCACTCCGACTTCGAAGGAAACTCCCAGTTAGTCTACTTCTACGTCATGCATGCTGTGGAGGCAGTGGGTCTATTCTCGCTTTCCCACAATGGTGCCTGAAAATTTATTGTATTTTACAGTTGTGGCAGCTACATTATACAACATTTAAGGACCATTTTGCTTATATACAGCTATATATAATATAATATTGTCTGTCCAAAAGCACAGTGAAGATCAAATTTG
This sequence comes from Candidula unifasciata, assembly GCA_905116865.2. Classification (NCBI taxonomy): domain Eukaryota; kingdom Metazoa; phylum Mollusca; class Gastropoda; order Stylommatophora; family Geomitridae; genus Candidula; species Candidula unifasciata. Next base: position 583,529 of record CAJHNH020001057.1, on the reverse strand, counting down.
TTCTTAAATTTAAAGAAAACAAAAATAAGGTCCACAGATAAAACTGGCTGTCACCCAAAAATAATAAATAATGATGAAGAAATTGAAAATGTCACAAAATTTGAATATCTAGGCTCTATAATTTTTAGCATTGGAGTCTGTTTGACAGAAATTAAAAGGAGGATGGTCCAAGCAATAAAAGGTAAAGGTGAAGTCGGGAGATGTGAACCAGCGTCATTGCACACGGTTATAAACCATAAGTGCTCTGCCACTAGTACGGACAGCTGATAAAAATTGTCCTCATGTGTCGCCGTTCGCACGTAACTCTGTCGCTACAGCGACGTTCCTACATTTACCCCAGAGTGTCGACTCTGGTACCCATTTCCTAGAGCCTCGGTGAACCCCTGGAACCGCCCGGTTTCGAACACCGACCGTGGCTGCAGCGAGTCTCAGCTGGATTTGAAAGCGAGTCTCTTATCGACTGTGCTAACGCGGCCTCCAATGCATCTCTCCTGTAGCAACATAAGGATGTGAGTCGTGGACTATCTGACAGTCCTTAAGAAAAAGAATATGGGCTTTTGAGCTTAAATGCTAAAGAAAGATTCTCAGAATATCTTGGACAAAGAAGAAAAAAAAACAAAAAATACTTAATCTTGAAAGATCTGAACATCAAGGAAGATTGGCTAATAAACAGCACCCTTTCAAGGAAGCTGAACTATTTTGGCCACATCAAGCGCCACGACGGATTGGAAAAAATCATAGCAGAAGGCATAGTACCAGGAAGGAGGGGCAGGGGCCAACCAACACGAAGATGGGCACAGGTTCTAGAGATCTCTTCTCATTTTAGTGCTTGGGGTGTTCTAATTCTACTGTATTTGATCTTGCTGCATTCTAACGAGATGGCCAGACCACTTAAACTGCTTTTTTCTCGATGAATCTAGTACAAGGTGTCGTTCCCACAATTTGTCCGATAGTTTCATGATTCACTCGATCTTGGATGGTTAGTTTGGCTGCTTTTCTCAGGCATCTCATTTCGCAGGTGGTGATTTTGCGTATATGGGCTTTAAACCGTGTCCATGTCTGGCACTGCTAGCTCAATGTTGGAATGAATATGCTGTTTATAATCTGTCTCTTTGCACTCAAAGTTAACATTTTCCCTTTTATGTTTATTCAAAGAATCAACATCGTGGCACTCGGGTGTAACCCATAAATGCTCCGTTCTACTTCTTACTCAAGTCTGAGTCTGAAGAATGTCAGCACAAATTCCGTAGCACCGGCGAAGATCCTAAAATACTTTAGATAGATTTTAAACTCTAAATTATGGCCCGGGCAGCGATTTTTAGGCTACTCTTTTCGAATTCCAACTGCAAAATGATGTTTTTGAAACCGGTGCAACAATACACACGGGCGTCCGTTCTTACTACCCAGAGACCGGGGTAAATTACTAGAAGGAATCGTGAAAAAAGACTAGCTTTCACCGGGTCTTGAACCTTTGACCTCCAACACTCGATGCGGACACCATACCTCTAGACCACTCAGCCCCCCCCCCCCTTTTTTTCCGCCGAGTGTGTGTGTGTATATGTGTGTTAACATGTCTATAAGTCTAAATGTTTGTTCATATCTTCCTCGGTATTATTTTCTCTGCAGTTGTACGGATTTGCGCTAATGATGTCTAGTGACTGTCTGCAGTTTTACGAGTTACTTTCTCGAGGCCACAGTGGCTAAGCAGCTATACACTCGCCAGGGGATCCGAACATCGTGGATTCAAAACCGGACTCTGCTGGACTTGATTTTTGTTTTAATGATCTTGGCTCCAAGGTTGACCGAGCCTTAAACAGGTACTTGTTACACGTCCTGGAATGTAAAGGCGGCCCGTGGGATGCTGACCACATCCCCCACCAAGTGCCGATTGGATGTAAATCATAGGTCTAGCCCTATATGCCAAATACGCCCGAAGGCGTGGGAAAATGTCCTTTACTTTTAACGCACCGTGTCTCAGTGGTAATATTTAGTTCTTTAAGCCTCTTGTCATCTACCTTTGTCAACTTGAGTGTAATTCTTCACTGGAATTTGTATTGTATATATATACAATTATAAAGACACTACAGATTACAGTTGTTGCACTCTTAGCTCAGATTCAAGATAAGACGATACTGCTCTGAACCCCCCCCCCCCCCCCTCCAGTTATTCAACAACTATGCCAACAATCCACTGAAGCACAACTTCTGCCTCAAAACTACCCATAGTGATAATAATTACATTCGGGAAAACCCAGCGTTAACCCGGAAATATCAAGGAACATGAAACAGAAGTAGACAGGGATTACCACGCGACAAAAAGCCACTCAAATCTATGAGTACTTGAATGATTTCTATGCTTAACAGACAATCGCCATTCTCAAAGCAAATACGCGTGGTAAATGATTATATTTACCGTCCGTCTTTGATATTTCATACAGTCGACCACAGACCATGACTTGATTGTGTTTTCATTGAAGAACGTCAAGCAAAGATGTACAAACAGTTTGTTTTTGCAGTAGCATACACGACGCCAACTTTACTTTAGTTCTGCAAATCTTCTTTCCACAAGCCGCATAGCGATAGAGTTGTGTGCGTATCTTTCCAAATCCCGCCAACCTTATTATCACTTCCTCCGCTGTTGTTGTCAAACAAAGTGACGTATAGAGAACACAACAAGGTCTTTTTAGTGTTTTTTGTTCCCATTGTGTTACGCTTGTTGGGGAATTCCACAGAGTACCTACAGCGATTGGACAACAACACAACGGCGATTTACTTTATCGTTGCCCGAAGAGCGAAAGCTATACACCCTTATGGAGTTGCCTTTTATGGTAATTACATTGGCAATCAAAATATACGTTGCAGCAGAATGAACGCATTACTGACGCACGGTTGAACCACAGTGTACACCACTCCTTGTTGGATTACTATCCAAACAAGACAGAAGATAAAGACACCTATCGTCAGACAACCCTATAGGGTGGTTTCACTTGAAAGCCATCTGATATTTTAGGGTTGAAAATCAGAGCTCTTTATAATTTACGAGGATTAGACATTTTCCAAACACTGTTGATTGCATAGTGCTTTGCTTACAGTTCATCTATCAAACAGCCCACAGACACCGCAGAAAAAAAGTAGATACCACTCTTGCTCAACGGGAGAGCTAACCGGCTCCATGATTCTGAAGTAATTGAGACCATAAATCAAATTCCCTACCTTCTAAAATGACCCATTTTGTTCCGCAAATCCCGGGGGGTAAAAGCATATATTTGGAATTTTCATTCAGACATTGCAAGTCATTTGCTCAAGGCATTATACCAGGAATTAACGCCCATGTACAAACCGTTTTTTCAGATGGGTAGACTTGTAAGGTCACATTGCTGATTCGTCACCGCTTGCTGCACACGTGATTGATGTGCTTCGTCCGCGTGAAGGGAGATTTAAAAGGCACACACTGGGGAGTTCATAATAAGGCTCGAGCTGCTCCACGTAGTGGTAGGAGTTCGCAAAGTAGACAGGCTGAAAGAGAACTGTATCATGTCTCAGAAGTCGCTGAACGTTTCCAAAGAACATTTAGAAATCCCCAATCACCTGATAAAATGATAAAAACATTGTACAGCAAATTTAAGGTGACCCACGCCCACTATAGCTTTTTATAAAGCCAACCAGGTCAACGGAACTTCCCGTTTTTGTGTAGGGGCCGGTGAGTGTTCCCTATGTTTATCGAGTAGATTTATATACAAATTGAAATACAGTTTCATTAGTTCATCTTTTTTTATTCTTCTTCTTTTGTGTGTGTCGGAGGAAGGACGAATATGGACTTTTTGGACGAATATCAAACAAAAATTTAAAAGAAAACAACAGGACGCACATCCAAAGAGACGAATCATTATGTTGACGAATACTGGAGTTTCACTGTACGTTTCTGAATCACAGCATGGTATAACAATTTTCAGTGCTTTATCAATATCCTACCCTAAACAGGAGAAATCCACAGGTCACGGGACAGTGTAATATTTTAGAGTGTGAAAGATAGGCCGTATGTAATCGTGGGACCTAGGCAGCACACAGTCGTGGAACCTAGGCAGCACTCTCTCGTGGGACTTCGGTGGGTTGGGGTTAGGGCCAATTCTAGATGTTCTGGAGTCGTTAAGAGCACCAGAAAGCCAAGAAACTGATTTTGCCACCCTCTAAAATATTGGACTACCCTGTGACGTCATCTGGGGGTAGGACATTAATATAGAACCCATTTTTTTTCTGCCTTCTCTCATAGCCCGTAGCCGAGGCTTCAACTTCACTGCAATGGGATTACCTCAGCTGAGCTGAGTTGGGTTAAAAACCAACATCACAAAAACGGGGGCATTCCCCTAAGCGCTCTTCCCACATCTTCAGCAGCGAGCGCAGAGTTCTAATCCCAATAGTGCCGATAGCAGCATGATTGTATATATGTTCGTCTTGCCTTTCCTATGATCATCGAGTATCAACCAAATTTGTTCTTTCGAACTGTACACGCGCTCCAGTATGACTTTAACTGCGTCTGCCTTATCATGCACCAGTATTCCATCAAATTATATACAGCCAACTAATCTGAAATGTCCACTGTTCAAACAAGAAACTTGCCCCTGAAAATGCACAAGTAGTAACTAGAAAAAATACGTCACCCAAACTGTGCAAAGGGACATAGATCGCTGATTCCCCACACTCTGCAAGGGAATATAGATAAGGTTCTGAAAACTCCAAAGGAACTTACAACACGTCTCTAAAAATGTGAAAAGTGCCGGGTTCGATTCTAGCTGCAGATAATTTGGCAGCAGACCTTGCGTTGGTTTCTACAGTGCTATTGAGAGCCAGTCGATCAAGAAGCAATGGTAAACTAATGATGGGGTTGGCTCTGCTATGTTCTTGAGAGAATAGGCAACGCACTTTATTATTCCTAAAGTTTAGGAAAGTATCTATAGATTTTCGGTGGACAGGCCAAACAATTTCTTGAGGCCTCAGAGACGCAGTTTTACAGAAGAATGCTTAAGATACACTGTACAGCCAGAAAGGGCAACCAAGAGGTTCTGAAAGAACCTTCAGAAGCCCGAAGACAACTTATCACAAACATAAGAAATAGACAGTGATAATTATTTCGACCATGTTATGAGAAGAGAGAATATGGAACATGTGACCACTGGAAAAATCTGTGGAAGTAGGGATAGAGGAAGACAACGAAAAAAGATTCTTGACAGTCTTGTTGTATGGCATAGAGGTGTGTCAGCACACGAACTGATACATGCTGAAGGAGATCGCAGCAGATTGTGGAGAGGCATGATGGCCCAAGGAAGTCGACAAGGTAGATGAAGATCTATCGGTTGCTAGGGAAATCCATACGTATTTAACGAAACCCCAGGTATGAGTGAACCATCTGCTTTACTCATTTTGTTCTTGCCCTTTCTTGGCACCAGTTATACTTGGTGTTGACAACGAAGCTTTCTTCATTCGACCAAGCCTGAACTGGATTTTAAAAAATGACATAGAAAATAAAGGTCCCTAGGTGAGACACTGACCTCGAGTGCATATTTGTCTATTTTAAAAATGGGCGTAGCACCATCTATATACATTATCACCAGCCAGAAGGTCCTTTACAGAACATTGCTCTCGTCACATCACACCTGCAAGTCTCTCTTTCTCTAGCCAGTTTTCCAGCAGTATGGGCTTTCATAGCCAATGCATCTTTAATGTCTTGTTTCCACGTTCGTTGAGGTCTACCTCTGCCTCATTTTACGGAAACTTGCCTTGCTTCACAGTTCTCTCCAGGTCACCAGGTCATTTAACATGACCAAAATACCTCAACTTTCGGGACAAGATGCTGTTTTGGAGCCAATTCTTTCGATGCTCAGATTAGGTAGCATTTCGGTGTTTTTCTAATTTTCTTTTAAGAAATTTTCTGTACCAATTCCATTTTAAAGGGAGCCACCATAACGTAGCGGCTAGTTGCTCGCCTGCGGATTGGAAGGTCGTGGGTTCGGGTTTTGGTGCAGTCAGTATGTGGTTGATGGAGTAGTCAGTCACGGCAAAATTGTTACATAAGGTATTGTGCTAGCCCACACGTGAACCAGATACCCACCATACTGAACAGCGCCCCACAAACCACTGCTCAAAATAAAAACGTTCCCAAAAAGACTCCCAGGTCAACCCAGCCTTTAGTGGGTGCCAGGTACAGTCCTGGGAAGTAAAGGCGGCCAGCATGATGCTGACCACATCACCCACCAAGTACCGATTGGTCTATAAGACATAAGTCTAGCCCTTTATTTCCAATACCCTTGAAGGCATAGAAAAGGTCCTTTACTTACACACATACACCCACACACACCCACACACACTTCTTCTGTCTTTCAATTTTTGCTCACTTATTTCTCCCTCATTGAAATGATTATTAGCAGGCATGACTATAATTCTCCATAAAGAAATATTTTCTTCTTTTATTTTTTAGACAAGGAATTCTAGAGCCAGTGGGATCCAGCTCCCGGGCAGTCCCGAACACGGGATCTCCAGGGTACACGATCTGGAATAGGTAACACGTGGCCAGATCTGTCTGGGCGAGGCCGTTTGTGTGAGGCTGGGATGACTTTGTGTGTAGGGGGTTTCGTGGGGGATAATTGATTCCACACTGAGCATGTGAGTGAAGGGGACGAGGGAGGGAGGTAAGAAATAAGACAGAAAGGGAGTTTAGATGTTTGTGAGTGAGTGAGAGAGAGAGAGAGAGAGAGAGAGACAAAGAAGAACACAGACAATGAGAGAGAAACACACACACACACATACAAACACGAACATAGATATACAGAGTTACACAAGAGAGAGATTGAGAGAGAAAGAGAGAGAGAGAGAGAAATCGAGAGAGAGAGAGAGTGAGAGAGAGTAACAGAGAGAGAGAGAGGTGGCGGGGGGAGGGGGTGAAGATATAGAAGTCTGGCGATCTGTCTGGCAAACCTCTACATCCCAAGGTAGAAGAGGAACGACTAAGTAAGAGATAGAGAGAAAGAGAGAGCGAGAGAGAGCGAGAGAGAGGGAGAGAGAGAGAGAGATACGCACACATCGTCTGTCCTTCAGAGAAGTGAAACAGAGAAAAGGAAAGTGAGATATATAAAAAGAATAGAATGTAGGAAAGTTAGATGTATCTTAAAAAAAAAAAAAATGTGTCATGAAACACAGAACTGGAGAGAAAGGGGAAATATATGCTTAAAAAAATTAATGCAAAAAAATAATAATAATAACTATCCGACCTTGTAGCTGTTCTTTCTGCCGTGTCTTCAACTATCTATCGTCACTGAAAAGTCCCTTTTCTACTAGTTCTTTAAATATCTGTCAATCTATTCCTTCGATTAGTCTTTCTACCAGCTCTTCAAATATCTGTCTATTCATATAACTATTCTTTATACCAGTTCTTCAAATAGCTGTCTATTTATCTATACAACTATTCTTTTTAAAAGTTCTATAAATAGCTGCCCCACCTACCCATAAAACTATTCTTTCTAAAAGTTCTTCAAATAGCTGCCTATCTATTTCTATAACTATTCTTTCCGTCGACGTTTCAACTAACTGCCTATCTGTCCCCAGAACTCTTCTTTCTATCAGCTCTTCAACTCTCTCTCTCTCTCTCTCTCTCTCTCTCTCTCTCTCTCTCTGTCTCTCTCTCTTTCTCTGTCCGCTAGTGCAAATCTTCTTTCTACTGTCTTTTCTGAGAATGCAAATAAAATTACTCTTTGCAGAGAAGCTGGTCGAACAGTTAAGAACTATCGGTTCTCATACGGCAGACCTAAGTTCGAATCCTAAGTAAGGTTATCAATTTTTCCCCTCTGTCCGGGGAAAAAAACAACTTAACCTGCAATGAACGTGTCGTCAGTACTAGACATAATAGTGACGATGATTATGATGTTGTTGTTGTTGATGATGATGATAATGATAGTGATAATTGTCATAATA
>CAJHNH020001057.1:540568-570568 GCA_905116865.2 Candidula unifasciata | reverse complement strand
CACTAAGTCAAAACACTTACAATCGATCACTTCGACTCACTAAGTCAAAACACTTACAATCGATCACTTCGACTCACTAAGTCAAAACACTTACAATCGATCACTTCGACTCACTAAGTCAAAACACTTACAATCGATCACTTCAACTCACTAAGTCTAAACACTTACAATCGATCACTTCGACTCACTAAGTCCAAACACTTACAATCAATCACTTCGACTCACTAAGTCCAAACACTTACAATCGATCACTTCGACTCACTAAGTCCAAACACTTACAATCGATCACTTCGACTCACTAAGTCCAAACACTTACAATCGATCACTTCGACTCACTAAGTCAAAACACTTACAATCGATCACTTCGACTCACTAAGTCCAAACACTTACAATCAATCACTTCGACTCACTAAGTCCAAACACTTACAGAGCCCACACGTCGATCTTTAATGTCCAGAACATTTTTTGAAACTTTAACTTTGTAACTTGCTTGGGATGCCCTGTTATCAGCTCACAATTATTAGCGGCGTGTTACCGTTTTCAGATCTCGTCTTAGTGGAATATTTCATTTTTAGCTCAAGATATAAAAAAAAACACTTACCGGTCACTTCTAAACGCATTTAGGCGTATAGGGCTAGAGCTATATTTGTATAGACCAATCGGCACAAGATGGGTGATTTGGTCAGAATTACGCCGGCCGTATTTACTTTCCAGGACTGCACCAGGTACCCACTCAAGGCTGGGTCGACCTGGCAGTCAAGGTCATTTTTGAAAAAATAAATACGGCTCCACCAGGGAGCGAACCCACGACCTTCCAATCCGCCAGCTAGCATCTAGCCGCTCCGCCACAGCCACTCCCTCAAGATAAAAGGACCACTCTAATTTGAACCTAGAACCTTCTAGCGGCAGGCAAGGAGTTTAGCCATTACATAACATTGGCTCCTACACTTTAATTTGGGGCTCAGGCAAACGGCATTTCAAATATGACAACATGTAGCCTAAAAACACGGAAGCGCGGCTAAGCAATGTGGCTCTCCTACAAGCTACTTCATACACCACCGGATGCTAGAGCTGGGATACACCACCAGTGCCAACAGCCGTTCCAATTTCCTTCAATTCCTAAAACGGAACACTTAGATTGGGACAGATCTCCGCAGAAAATGTGACACGTTCAATGAGGGTGTATTTGACAATGGTTTCAATTTGGTGAAGATTTTGTTGCGTTGTGGACGAAAGTTAACGGCTGAAAATGTTTGATTAATGATTACTTTGGATTAATGAGGAGGGTTTTTGGTTGGGAGTAAGAGATTTTCTTGGGAGGAGGGTTGGCAAGTTGATAGTGGCTTGTGGTTTTCTTGAAGAACCTCTTTAGCAAATCTTGACCTAAAGAGGGACAAACGAGAAGGCGTGTGTGTAGAGTTTGGGTGGAGAAAAGTGGGTAAAGAGAAATGTGAAGAAAGGATCAGAGACAGAGAAAGACAGCGCGTGGGAAAAATAAAGAGAGAGAGAGAGAGAGAGAGAGAGAGAGAGAGAGAGAGAGAGAGAGAGAGAGAGAGAGAGAGAGAGAGAGAGAGAGAGAGAGAGCAACATAGAACAGATGGCAGTGTCAATGGATATAAAGGTTAGAGGAAAAGAATATTAATAAATTGGCAAACAGAATAAAGACGAGAGAGACGAATGAATAGGGGGAAGAGACACACACACACACACACACACACACAGAGAGAGAGAGAGAGAGAGAGAGAGAGAGAGAGAGAGAGAGAGAGAAAAAGGAAGGAAAACGATGAAGATAGAGAGAAGAGGGTAGGAAGGAGAAGTGCACACTAGTGGGAAAAATATAAGAAAGAGGCGGACCGAAGGACAGACAGACGGACAGGTGGTCAGAGAGACGGGCGAACGGACAGACTGACAGACAGACAGGTAGATAGATGATTAGTGCTAGACTCATATGTTTATCGACTAACTGATACTCCATAATTGATGTATCCTCGCCTGCCGAACCGAAAGTCGTGGCTTTGATTCTTAATGGATCCGGGCCTTTAGCGACATTTGCTCCCAGGGCGACCCAGCCTTAAAATACGGGTACTTGCGTCCAGAATGTTCTGAATTTCGCCACACTGATACATTGTTTGTGCAGTTGTTTTGGTCATGGAATAAACATGGGAATCCCAAATTAAATGGCTTCAGTTAAAACACCCACTACAATAATAATATGTAGTTTGTCAATGATGAGCTCAAGCGGTGGTTTGTGTAAAGCTAATGTTTGTAGCTTTTGTCAAGTTGTTAATACCATTGATTTAGTTATATTTATTTTAATTTGCATGCGATTATCATAGCTCCGTGTTATACGATTATCTATTTCTTACTGTATTTTACTCATTACAGTTATCATGACTGGTAAATATTGTACAGCAAACAGATCACATGTTATACCGAGTTGTCAAGGAAGGTCATTAATATAAGTGGAAAAAAGTAGTGGACGTAAAATTAAACCCTGAGGGATGCCTATATCTAACTGTATGGGTTTTAAATAAGGGTTGCTGAAGGAAACTAACTGCTGTCTATCAGACAGAACTGACTTTACTAATGTCTCTAAAGTATCGTTGGTTTTCAAGGTTCTGAATATACTAATTGCAATATTGTGATCATTCATTTAGAAAGCTTTTATATAATTAACAAATAAAGAAACTCATATGTTGCCATTGTTGATGTTAAGGTGCCAGTTGTCTGTCACTTTTGTCAAAGCAGTATGACAAGAGTGTTTAGGTTTAAACCCTGATTGGCTATCAACTGTTAGACTGTTGTTATTTAAATGTTAAATCGTTATTTAATGCATGTATTTCTCTAGTGGTTAAGATAGTAGAGAAACTGGTCTATAGTTAACCAGAGAACTGTTGTCAGCTGAACCAGGTTTGAGCAGAGGATAAACTTTAGCAATTTTTTAGCACGCAGACAGACAGATACATATATATGTAAAGCTAGACAGCTAGACAGACATACAGAGAGACAGACATACAGACGCGCTTTTTAAATATTTAGATAATAGCAATATTTCGTATTGTAATTTTTTTTTTAAATTTTATTGAAAGAAATCATATAATTTTTTTTTTTGGGGGGGGGGGGGGGGATTGGGGTGGATTGGGGGGGGGGGGCAATCATATACATTTTCTTATATAACCCTCTAAAACCCGCTATAAGTTGCATTTTGTGTGCCCTTAACTTCTCAAAAGCAAAACAAATTATATATATATATATATATATATATATATATATATATATATATATATATATATATATATATATATATATATATATATATATATATATATATATATATATATATAAGGATATAATATATATTTTTTATTATATATTAATAATATATTAATATATATTCAAATAATTATTGTAATAAAACTATCACTTTCTATACATATGATGCCAAAACAGATAAATTAATCTTGAAATATAATAGCTCTCATCTCATTTTTCTTTTGCTGTGAAAATGATCTCTCTCGTGAATCACTGCCTTTTGTTATTAAACAAAATCGTATATAAAATATATTAAAAATACAATTTCCTTTATAAAAGGGCCAAAAAACATATTTTTTAGGCATCTGTAGATTGTGTGGGCCTAAGCTGTAGCCTGTTTTAGCCTATAGTTAAATCAAAAACTGGTCCTATCCAACGCCACCGTCTTTTCTTCGCCTTTTGGTTCACTGGAACTTGTTTAGTTCTTCTCCTAAAGCTCACCATTATCGATTCCATCGTGACTGTCATCATCATCAAGTGCCTTGCCAGCTGGTTTAGACGTTCACGCGTCCCCACAGATCTCAGTCTTTGGTGTTCTGGATCAGTTTCACTGATGATATTCTTCCATGCCTATACTGATTAGCACTATACAAGTTTGTTACGTATCCTTTACAGGACATTGCAGAACCAAGACAGCATTTGTTTCGCTGTTGTGATTTTCCTAGGCAAGTTTACGTCCAGTAGTTTGTCATTGCTTCCTGGACGGTCGGATTCTCAATACCACTGTCGAATCCAACGCAGCTGGGATCGAACCCGACACCTTGGCATTACAAAGCGCGTTCGTAACGCCCTAAGCCACAAACGCTGACTATTATGACTTTACCGATTTGAAATAAAAATTGTCTTCTTTTTCTGTTTTTTTTTTTTTTTTACATATATGTATTACCGAAACGTCTATCCCACAAAGTGGTGCACTCTGAACAGCAAGGGGGGGGGGGAGGGGAGGGGGGGGGGCGCAGACTCTAAAAAGCCTACCATACAACTGATCCTTGCTAAGGGAAAAGAGTGTCGTTATGTTGCCCCTTGAGTTTCTCGCCCCGAGTCATCTCTCACCATTGTCTCGATCAATTTATGAAGAGACTCAATCAAAGTCTGACTATTGGTACGCTGCTCCGCGGCCATCTTGTTATCTTGGCGCAGAAAAACAGCACACGTTTTTCTTTCATAATTCCATCTTCCCAAAAAAAAAAAAAAAAATCGCTCGGTTCTTTTAAGTCCGTGCCTCGGTCGAGGAACTAAAATTGGATGAGTGCTTCTCAGTGGTGTTTCTCTATTGAATTCTACCCCACAATCAGGGATTTTTAATCAAACTGCATCTTTGTTTTCGCTCATCTTCGTGCGAATGCGTAGAAAGGCGGTGGTCGCTGCTTTCTGGCGGAAATCAGCTTGCGAGTTCACCTCATTATGTGAGAACACGCCCTCCGAGTTTGAAGATCAAACTCGTTTTCATCAATATTTGTACAGCACTCGATCGGGCCTCGGTGTCAGGGCGGCGCTACGACTCGGGTGTTCTCGTAGTCGCCGCGTATTTGCTTTATTCTAGTCAGAATTGTGGGCGTATGGGTTTATGTGTATTTTTATGTGTCTCTATGTGTAAAATCACAGGACATAAGGAGCCTCCTTTGGCAGTGGTGATGTGTCGCAAGCACGTGGTGGGAAATGATTTTGATTGCAAAGACTATTCACTGTTCTTTAAGGAACGTTAGGGAATAGTGGAAAACAAAGATCAATTTTCACGCCTTGGTGTGCATCGGGCATATGGGAAGAGCACCCATATTTTTAAAGACCATTCGGAACTAGGTGGGTAATATGGTCAGCATTACGCCGGCTGTCTTTACTTCCCAAGGACTTATATCCGTACCCATTTTAGGCTGGGTCAACCTGCGACGCCCCATACCATGATAAAAATCCACTAAGCCAGCGGGGGGTTTCGTTCGCGGTATGTTGGAATAACGAGTCGCTATAGTGGAAGGAGAGAGGGGGACAAAGTAGAAAATAGAATGATAAAATCAAGACATGGACATTACTACATATACTATTAAACATGGGTTCACCACGCGGAAGACAGAGAAAGATTTCGAAAATTTTATGCTATTGGTATCATTGATACACTTTTACGACCTAAGCCAAGGGCTATAATATGAATTCTATGTATGTGTGAGAGCCGCTGTGGCGTAGTGGCTAGACGATAGCTGCCGGCTCGAAGGTCCGGGTTTCAAATCCGCACCGAAGCGCATTGTATCTTTTACGCGGCCTTGCTATCTTCCTATGTGGGTTCCGTAGCTCCATTGTGGGGGAAGGGCTGGGGTGGTAGACGGGGGATGAGGACTAGGCCCAGTGCTTCTTTAACAAGCATGTCATTAGAGTTTTGTAATTAGGGATTTTCCATCGAAGTGGATTTGCCTGAGACAGGATTGGTACGAATAAGCCAGATCTGTAAAACGGATGAGCACGTAAAACTCAAGTTCTGGAGAGAGAAAAAAAAAGTATAGAAGAGGACAAACAACCAGAACAATCCGGCAGAGTTTACAGCCGGTAAATGCAACAAGAAGAAGGAGAAGAAAAAGAAGAAGAGGAAGAAGTAGAAGAAGAAGAAGAAGAAAGAAGAAGATGAAGAAGGAGAAGAAAAAGAAGAAGAGGAAGACGTAGAAAAAGAAAAAGAAGAAGAAAAAGAAGAAGAAGAAGAAGAAGAAGAAGAAGAAGAAGAAGAAGAAGAAGAAGAAGAAGAAGAAGAAGAAGAAGAAGAAGAAGAAGAAGAAGAAGAAGAAGAAGAACAATAATAATAATAATAATAATAATAATAATAATAATAATAATAAGAAGAAGAAGAAGAAGAAGAAGAAGAAGAAGAAGAAGGAGGAGGAGGAGGAGAATAAAGAAGAAAAAGAAGAAGAAGAAGAAGAAGAAGAAGAAGAAGAAGAAGAAGAAGAAGAAGAAGAAGAAGAAGAAGAAGAAGAAGAAGAAGAAGAAGAATAAGAAGAAGAAGAAGAAGAAGAATTTGATGAAGAAGAAGAAGAAGAAGAATAAGAAGAAGAAGAAGAAGAAGAAGAAGAAGAAGAAGAAGAAGAAGAAGAAGAAGAAGAAGAAGAAGAAGGAAGGAGAAAACACACTGTATTTACGTAATAATGAACTCCTTTATCCCAGTGGTGCACTGAACAGACGATGTTAGACTCACAGTGTATAGACCAACCGAAACTTGATGGTAAACATAACCTCGGCACCCATTATAGGGTGGGGCAACAACCATTATTGCCATTTAAGACACATGGATATTACAAAAGACAGCGAAAGAAGATTCGTAACAGTCTTTGTTATTGCATTAAATAATGTATGCAGAACACAAACCCCTAACGGAGTAAGGAAGATGGAGAAAAACATGATTATCAGCACCAGTCGGCTAAACACTGGATCATATTCACCAAATTATTTCCTTTAAAAAAAAAATAGCACGAAAGTTCTTGTATTTTCATTTTATACCCATTTTATTTTGTAAATTACTGAACATATTCTATGAATCAAGTCAACAGCGGACCGAAACAGACTGTTCAGGCGTTGATAACACAGTCTTTCACCAATATATTACAACGGGCCTGGATTATTACTACAGTCTATCAAATCTAGGCAGCTGAATATAATTCTCGGGTGTGACCAAATTAATTTTCGAACACGTTTCTTCGATTTTTGTCACATCTAATTTCCCCTACAGTTCCTGATTTTCCATCTCTTTCGTCTTTTCGCGGCAACTTACTTCCTTCAGCGATGTCTGAAGAGCAGTGAATAATTTTCCGTGGTTGCGGACAGCCATGTTTGTTTATAGGTCACAGGGTCTCTATTTCACGTGCCACCGGATATGAACATTCCCCTATTACAGGGCCGTCTAATTTACACGTGGTATCAATAGGCAGCCATCTCCCTCTGTCTTAATCCTCGCATGCAACGTAAACACGACCACTGTTATCTGTAGAAATATTTCTTAACAGGCGAGAGAACAAAAATAAGAAAAGAAGTAAGATGGCCAACTCGGCAATCAAAATCTGATGTTTGCTGAAACGTCATGCGATGAAAAAAAGTAATTGCCAACGAGTGTTTTGTTTATGTCCAAGTAAACGAACCAATCAGCGAGGGCTTTTACTATTTCTGCGAGAGCTGGTCAACTTGAGCGAGTCTTCAATCGTTTGCTTTACTCCAGCAAGGCGTCTTGCGAGCTCTTGTTCTGTGTCTGATGTTGTATATGAAAATATTGCCATATCGGCCCGTGATTGCAGAACAATATAGTCGGGGTCCAAGTTAAACACCGCTGCGGCTACTTTGTCGTGGTGAAGATGCGGCGAGTGCCGCAACCGGCCATGGAGTGATCAAACCGGAAATGATGACATTATGAAGAGACAAGCCCGTGACTTGAAAAATGAAAGGAAGAAATGGAAATTTTTCCCCCAATTTATTTTTCGTCTCAACCCCAATATCATCGATATATGAAGCTGATATCCTGAAGAATTTTAGAAACTTGAAATTAATAGGGCGATTTATATTTTGGGGATGGACACACATTTTGCTTACATTTGGTGGCACTTTCCCAGTCTTTCCAGCCCCTCTCTATCTTTTACAGGATTATGTATATCATGTTTCATATCATTTTCAGATATCTTATCCCGACTGTTTTTCTATTCACTAATGTGTTTGTCTGTCTGCATTGCTGTCAATATTCTTTCCCCCAGCCAGCGTGTCTATAATTTGTCTGTCACTTGATCCGGGGATTGGGGGGAGGGGATGTGGGGAGTGGGGGGGGGGGGAGCGCCGACGCTACGAATTAATCGAGGGTTTGACTAAAAGCAGTGCACTGCAGGCTAAACGCACAGATGCACAAAATGGTGGCTGCACGATCCGCTTAGTGTCTCTGCCGAAAGAAAAAGGTTGTTGCGTATCCTTTACAGGACGTTGCAGAACCAACCCTAACAGCCCCTGGCTGTTGTGTGGTTTCTCTAGGCAAACATACGTCCAGTAGTTTGCCAGTGCCTTACTAGACGGTCGGCTTTCTTGATACCACTGTCGAAACCAACGCAAGGCGCAAGGCCCGCAGCTGGGATCGATCCCGGCATCCCGGCATTACGAAGCGAAGCGTTCGCATCGACTTAGCCACAGAGCCGACTCTGCCGAAGCACACCCTAAAAGCAGGGCCAGATGGAATGAGCATCCAGGACAAACTGTAGGGAATTCTTTTTTTTTTTTTCCTAGAATAAAAACACTTTATTGTATTATTTATTTCTTGGGTTCGTCAATGTTTTTCAACAACTCTTCTCTTTTCTGTGCAATGCGATCTTGATGTCTGCGACGAGCCTCTTTAACATTCTGTCTACGAGCCTCAGCCTGGTCACTGAGGATCTTGGATTTGGACTTCTCTGCCCCTATCTTGGGGATGAACTCCATCAGTACACGCTTGTTCTTGAAACCATTACCATTGCACTTCGTGTACAGCTCGTGGTACAAATGCTTATTAATCTTCTTAGCCTCCCTGTACTTCCTAAACAACCTGCGCAGAACTCGCATGCGTCGGATACCAAGAAGCTTAGTTGGCATACGGGTATTTGCGGTACTTTTTCACTTGCCATGTCCCTTAGGACGTCCTTTGCGACAAGCCTCTGCATTCTTGCGAACTCTAGCACGAGAGTGAATCTTCACTGGCGTGCGGATGATCAAACCATCCTTTACAAGTTTCCTAATGTGTTGACGAGAGTTAGCATCGGCAATCTCATGTGCTTCGTTTGAATCCAACTAGATTTTGTTTTTTTTCCACAATTAGGCACCTTGGCCACAATATGCTTCTGAAGACGAAGGGTACTCATGGTACGGAGCTGGGCCGTAAAAAAACTAGACAATTCTCTGCATGGTCGGGTCGTGGCGTGTTAAAGGGTTAGAGCTGAAGTCGAGAGGATAGACTTTATTGCAGCCTGGTTTTCATCCCATATTGCTCGGTCTCTCTCTGCAAAACGGCTAGGCGCCCGCCGAGAGCATCACACAAAGCACCAATTCAGTAGCTCCGGTGATGATCCCCAGGGATCTCCGTAAAAACTACACTCGTCAACTAAAGGGCGCAGCCGTGGAATGAATCCACGACCTTCAGAGCGCGAGACAACGGCTTGACTACCTCGTCACGGAGACCCCATGCCGTGCGATGATACAGAGATGCATCAGACGGCACCGTAATGGGGCCGGGCGGCATAAGAAGTGAAATCAAAATACAGCTTGAACTTTTGATTTGACAGCGCGAAGCTATTAGGGGCGGCATTTTCGAAGAATTGCAGCTTACCGGGAGAATCTACCGCATGAGACTGATTCTTGCAGGCTTGCTTGCTGACGTGCCAGTTCTTGGAGTTAACACAGTTGATAACCTTGGCATATGAAGCCGATCGCTTAGAAGAAGAAGATGAAGCGGAATGCCTATTTAGCGAATCGAGCATCCCAGAAATAGCAAGCAGGCGATAAAGCCATCCTCATAAAACCTGAGACGGCAATAGACAATCTCCAGATCACAAAAGAGTGCACGCAACAGGAAGACCAGGCAGATAATTTGATCGCCTAATCTCTCGTGTGCGCCCGCACACCAATGGTGAAAACAAAACATACCACCATGAGAAATTTACATATTGCCCGATCCTGGGCCGAATCTGAGGTAAACATGGCCTTTACGACAAGCCGAGCACGGCATCTTTCCCGTGGTTTTTACTTTGCAAGAGATAGGTCACGTGCTCTTCAATTGCCATGGAGACGACGCCATGTTTACGTAGTCTACACTCGACAATGGTGTGATGGCAGCGGCAGATAATGCCTGGGACGAGGGTGATAAATAACTGTTATGTCTGAGAAACCACGTGATTAAATGGGAGGAGGTGAATGGAAAACACAACTTCCTCTCCATCTGTTTCATTACGATTGTAAAGGTAGGTGGAATGAACGAAAGAAGGAGCGAACGAACTTATTTTTAAAGGTTTTAGAACTGGGCATTCAGCCCCCATCTCATATTGTGTCCTTCTGCCCACTCCTTGCATCTTTTAGGCCATGCTTAATTATTTAAATGGATTGAGGAGGGGGTGGGGGGGGGGGGCGGCGTGTTTTCGAGGGATGGCGTCCGCCTCGAGTTCTGGAGATCCAGGAATTTTTTTGGTCTCTGGACTTCTAGTTATTCCCACTGGTCTCTGGGTAGTAGGATCGGACGCCGGTGTGTATTGTTACGTTTTGTTGCGATTTTAATATCTACCTAAAGTATTTGAGGATCCTCACCGGTGTTGCGGAGTTTGTGCACTGCACTGAGATTTTTGGACTCAGACGAGTTAGGAGTAGAACGGAGCACTTATGAGATACTACCCTTGTGACATGGTGTTGAACCGTTTTATAAACCTGAACCTATTCAA
The DNA here is from genome assembly GCA_905116865.2 of Candidula unifasciata. NCBI lineage: Eukaryota > Metazoa > Mollusca > Gastropoda > Stylommatophora > Geomitridae > Candidula > Candidula unifasciata. Next base: position 559,850 of record CAJHNH020001057.1, on the reverse strand, counting down.
ATGGCTTGATCACGTTATGAGAATGAATCCTGATATACCTGCCAAAACAGTTCTCAATGGACACCAGAGGGAAAGAGGAAAAAGGTGCCCAAAAAATCACATGGAGACGAGCGATGGAAAGTGACCTAAGTGTGGCATCTCTGACATGGAAAACTGCACTGCAGATTGCACAGGTCAGGAAAGCATGCAAAGTCCTATCTGAAGCCTTATGTGCCGTTAGGCATAAAGAGAACTGACTGACTGATGTATAATTTAGTAAGTAGCGTATCCTTTACAGGACGCTGCGGAAGCAACCTCAGCATTTTGTCGCTGTTGTGGTTTCTCTAGGCAAATTTACGTCCAGTAGTTTGCCATTGCCCCTAACGGTCGGCTTGTCGATACCACTGTCAAAACCAGTGCAAGGCGCGAAGCCCGCAGCTGAAATCGAACCCGGCACCCCGGCATTCGCAACGCCTAGGCCACAGACGCCGACATAAATCGAAGAAGGCTTTTCTACGCTCCCATGCATATTGGGCACATAGGGTTAGACCGATATTTTATAGACCAATCCACATTCGCTGGGTCATATATGGTCAGCATCACATCGACCGCCTTTACTTCCCAGGACATTCTCTGGTACCCATTTAAGGCTGGGTCTACCTGAGAGCTAAGGTCATTCTGAAACAAAGTCCGGTTCTATCAGGACCTGAGCTGACGACCTCAGGGTTAGTTGACAAGCGTCTAGCCGCTACATCAAGGCGGCTCCCCGTTTGTACATTTAATAATAAAAACGTCAGTAACACGTAAGTTACAAATGCACGAATTTGCTTTAAGTGCACCTACATATATAAATAATAATAATAATAATAATAATAATAATAATAATAATAATAATAATAATAATAATTACCTTCCTCTATTTCTCAGCATTGACTGGATGTAAACTCTAGCGGACACTTCTGGTTGTTCGTCAACTTCTGGACTTGAAAGTCCTGCCAGAAAACCTGATTTTGTGTGTGCACATTTGTTGTTTGTTATCTGGCCTACTTGTATGCAGACTGTTGGTTTCTTGCTGCTTAGGCAGATGCGCTCCGACTTTGGAGAATAAATATCTAATTAGTCTCTTTGTCGACAGGCTTGTTATAGAAGTAGTGGATCTAACAACCCACCCCCCCCCCCCCCCAACCCCTCACTCTGCAAATAGGCTTTGGAACACGTACAAAAAATAATAGCAAATACAGCGATCACCTGATAAGGAGACCTCACTGGGGATCTAAATATGCTCGTGTGCCATTTCAAAATGTTGAAAAATGTTCCAGCTTCGCCCAGTGTTGTGTGGGTTATGAGGCTCAAAATGGGGTTAAGAATTAGTGGACCCTTACGACATGCTTTTGGGTAGGCAGTGGGCTTATTCTTGTTTTCTCTATAATAGGGCCCTGGATCCCACACATTGATGTATTCATTTAATTATCATTATCATCATCAAGTGCTTTGCCAGCTGGCGTAGGCGTTCCTACATCTCCACACATCTCTGTATTTGGTGTTCTGGATCACTTTCATGATGACATTCCTACATGTCACTGTCCTAAGCCATCCACCATCTTTCTCTTGGTCTGCCTCTGCCTCGTCTACTTGTGATATTTTCAGGCGTCACGATATTTCCTGGTGCTTCTTTTCTCAACACCAAAGAACTGTGTCTGTCTTGTTCTCATTGTCGTATATAAGAGTTCTACTTTCATTAGCCATTTCCAGGCATTCATTGTTAGTTATTAAGACAGTCCAAGGTATTTGCAGCTTTCTTCTTAAGAATCACATATCAGTTGCCTCCCAACTCTTCTTAATTTGACTGTTTTAAACTTCTGTTATAATTAGGGCTGTACCGAATATTCGCTTCGTATTCGCTTCGGGGCCGAATAGTTGACCTATTGACTATTCGGTATTCGGCCGAATAGTTGCGGTCGGGCCGAATACGAATAGTAGTTACCTTACACACACTTCTGCATACACGGCCTTAATACTGACAACATGGAACGATTAGTTTTGTTGAAAGCTAATGCAGCTTTCATGCATTAACTAAGCTGTCAGTGACAATTTCCAAGTTTAGTTACTTGTTATAATACTTAGGATTCTTTCATTCCTAGTTATTAGTTACCACAGACTGACTGAAGGATGCGAAACATAAAATGTTTTTAAATGTTTACTATTCTGTACGAATACTAACTAGACATGGAAAGAATATAAACTCCGGCCACATCCAAGTCGATAATGTGAAGATGAAACGAACGGAAACATATAAATACTTGGGTGCAAACCTCAACTGCTCTAACATGCTGAGAGAAGAAATACAGGTACTTAATTTATAACTTACCCCTAACGTCACGACAACGTCACGGGAGACATTCCCAATAAATTCTGGGGTGGTCAGGATGTAGTTTCTCGCGATTTCTCTACAGCCAAGTTTAGGGTTAGGGTTAGGGTTAGAAGACACTAGATGAAAACTAAAAAAAACACCACACAACAGCACACTTGCACCCCTTGAAATAATGGACTGTCAGGTCAGCTGTGGATTTCCCACGGGAATTTCGTGTTTGGGGTACGTTATAAATTAAGAACCGAAATACCATCTAGAATACAATCTAGAAATAAAAGTATACTATGCCCTTTAACATCTGCTAAAGTCAAAGTGTCTGTCTCGCAACAGCAAGATCAAAATATATAAAACGTGGATAAGACCAGTCGTTTTATATGGCTCTGAAACTTAAAGCAAAAATGAAAAAGATGAGGCCTTATTACAGGTTTTCAAAAACAGTCTTACGACAAATCTTTGGACCCATCAAAGATGCAAACAGCGGGAAATGGAGAGTGAGAAGCAACAACGTAATACATAATCTGTTTAAATCACCATAGATCACTGGCTTCATGAGAGCTAACAGACTACAATGATTGGGGCATATTGAAAGAATATCAGATGACAGAGAAGTAAAACTGTATACACCTGAGAGAGGAATGGGTGTAGACCACGAGGCAGACATAAGAGAAGATGGAGAGATAATGTCCAGCCAGACCTGCAAACAACTGGTGTCACAAATTGTGAAGAGAAGGCCAGCCAGACTGATGAATGGAGACGAGTGATATCTGCAGCAGTAAACCTCAAGGGCTCAGAATGCTAAAGAAGAAGATAACTATTCTGTGCTACTTTATGTGAAGTAAAAGTTCAGCGTACATTTGTCATTATGAATGTGTGTGTATGTGGTATTTCTTACACTATTCACTATTCGTTTTCGTATTCGGCCGAATAGTTTGTCCTGTTATTAGTATTCGGCCGAATAGTGAAAATACCTATTAGGTACAGCCCTAGTTATAATAACAGTTTACATTTCCAACAATAATTCTGTATGACCTTGCACAAACTGTCAGGGCAGGACTTAATTACCTGTATATTATTTTACCGCTCTGGTATGATTGTTTCTAGTCTGACACAACAGAACTTTTACCTGTCGACATACCTGTCACTAGTTAATCGACTTTCATCACGTTGAGCGACTGCAGGGTCCCCACAAGCGTGTGCATGTTTTTCCACAAAATATTTTTCAAATAATATTTATCCATATGTAGGCTGTGTCGCAAGTATGTATTCGATCTTTGACCGTGTAACGTTGCTGTTTTCGTTGCTCAAGGCCGTGTTTCCTATTTGGTGGTGGCAGTACTAAGGGACACATTTAAAGGGTCCCTATTATCATTTAAGGAGTTGCCGTGGCAGAGCGGCTAGACGCGCGCCCCGGATCGGAAGGTCTTGGGTTCGCTCCCTGGCAAAGCCGGACTTTTCTTAAAAAATGACCTTGGATCCCAGGTCGACCCAGCCTTGAGTGGGTAATGGGTGCAGTCCCGGGAAGTAGAGGCGGCCGGCGTGACGTTGACCACATCAACCATCTTGTGTCGTTGGTCTATAAAATATAGGTCTAGCCCTATATGCCCTATACGCCTAGAGGTGTGGAAAAGGGTCCATTACTTTACTTTTAATATCATTTAAAGAAGGAGAAAATAATAATTTAATACTTAATCAATTAATGCAATTCTGTTCGTCTGTTCGTTCGTTCGTTCGCCTATCACAAGGGATGAGGACCACTCTGTCTTTTACCCGTCATGAAACTGCAGTGTAATGTTTGTGAGTCCAGAGGTGACTTATAAGTACAATACGTGCCTGGAAGAGTCTAGTACAGAAATGACACGGCACAGTGTCTGTAGTCAAAGGGCCTTCAATTCTAATATGTATTAAAAACGGGATCATTGGAAATGTTCTTCTTCTCCGCTTTCAGCAGCTGTAAACCTCCGGCGGAGAATTCTGGCTTTTCTCCACCACCCAGACTTTTAGTGATGTTCCTGAACCTTGTTCACATCTTACGATTGGAGGACATTGGCCGTTTTATTCATTCTTTCAAACATACAATAAAAAAACCATTAGGACTGATTGTTTCTACGTTTTCCATTGTTTTGTTTTTTTCCTTAATCCCTCTGCGTCTCTCCTTGTAGCCAGATTTTTCATTTTCAGCTGATAGTTAATCCAAAGCATGTTTTTTCCCCCCTCGAAACTCTCACACAGAGCATGCACAGACACAAACTATGCTGACTATCGTGTGCCAGATGCACCACGGAGCACACAATATTGGCACATATGAACCTGTTTTAACTACACTGGAAAGGCAAAAAAATGCAATGGTGTGGGCATGTAAACAACCTCTCAAAAACAGTACTGCAGGGCTCGGTAGAGGGAAAGAGGAAAAGGAGGCAGACTAAGAAAGACCTGCTTACAAAACCTGACTGACTGGACAGGCCTCAGGTATACAACCATGAAGTCCTTCGCCACTGACCGCCAAAGGTGGGGAGAGCGGATTGGACCGATGAACAGAACCAGCAAAAACTGAATATAAATGCGTTACAAAGCCAACGAATTTTATAAACTATAGACAACCTCCGTCTGTATTTACTTTCACCAAGGCCAGGTTGTGTACAGCGCAGGGACGATAAATGAACCCTTGCTTGCAGTCCAGTATATCGTCCAGCCATACTTAAGACATCATTGCATGACTGACCAAGGTAGTTTGTTCCTGGAATTTGTGTTCTCATTAAGAAAATCAACAACAATGCCTGTTAGATTTTCAGTTGAGTCAAGAATTGACATCACAGCACTCCAGTGGCGCACATCCAGTCAATCTGCCTGCCTGTTTATTTCCCTCTACGCCAGCATAGCCTGGAGAAGAGATCCAAAGTATGCTCGCTACCCGTGACCTTTCCAGTAAAGTTTGACACTCTGTTCAAAGCATCCCTATCTTCACCTTTCTCATCATGCCCTCAGAGACTGTTGCAATTACGACATGTTTATGCATCTTGTTCTCTAGCCACTGAAGAACTGCAGTTACCGCCTCCACCTCCATTCTCATGCTAGATGTTGTGATGTCTGTTAGATTTTTTGCTCCACGAGAAAACATAGGGGTGATCATCAAGAAAGGTTCTATATGAGAGAGAGAGAGAGAGAGAGAGAGAGAGAGAGAGAGAGAGAGAGAGAGAGAGAGAGAGAGAGAGAGAGAGAGAGAAAGGGGGCGGGGAATTCTTTTTCGGTTGTACACTACATAGAATTAATTTAGACGTCAAACATAATTTTTAAAAAATTGCATGTCACTTCACATACACAAATTAGCATAGAGCCCGAAATGATCGTGGGGCCCTGTGCAAGTACTCAGCGGACCCAAGCGTTAAGATGGCCCTGTCTAGTACCTTATGTCATATGCGACACTGTAAACAAAAGTGCTCTAGTCGCAACCCCCCCCCCCCCCCCCCGCCCCCCCCCCATCCCCAGAACACATAGGAAACCGCTAACCTATTTCACAGAAAGGTTTGGCCACTCTGTACAGTGTATACCGACTACAAGTGAATAGCACATTACACAGAAGTCAGGGGCCCTGTGTGAGTTCCGTTAGGGAATTTTGGTAGGGGTAAAAAGATTAGACCACTCCCCACCATTCCATTCCCCACTATTCCAACAAATATGTTGTAACAATAGACCAAATAAAGTCGACTCCTTTGAAGTCTAACATTCTGCTTACAAATAGCTGAGATCTGTAAACCGGATATGCACTCGAAACATAAATTCTGAAACAAGACCAAATTAGATAAGTGGACGAACAACCAGAACCTTCCGCTTGAGTTTACAGCCGGTAGACGCGAAGAAGAAGAAGAAGAAGAAGAAGAAGAAGAAGAAGAAGAAGAGAAGAAGAAGAAGAAGAAGAAGAAGAAGAAGAAGAAGAAGAAGAAGAAGAAGAAGAAGAAGAAAAAGAAGAAGAAGAAGAAGAAGAAGAAGAAGAAGAAGAAGAAGAAGAAGAAGAAGAAGAAGAAGAAGAAGAAGAAGAAAAAAAAAGAAGAAGAAGAAGGAGAAGAAGAAAAAGAAGAAGAAAGGAGAAAGAAGAAGAAGAAGAAGAAGAAGAAGAAGAAGAAGAAGAAGAAGAAGAAGAAGAAGAAGAAGAAGAAGAAGAAGAAGAAGAAGAAGAAGAAGAAGAAGAAAGGGGAAAGAAGAAGAAGAAGAAGAAGAAGAAGAAGTGGCGTATTTTAGAGGCTACATATGTTGGATAATATTTCCCGCTTAAAGTACCCCTTTCACCACCACACTCCGGCCAACTTTTCCCGCCCTCACCAACAAGACAACCGAACGAAATCGGATATGCCCAAATGTGTCTTATGAACCACTTTAGAAAATTGCCAGCTTGGACATTGGAGAAGCCACTTTAATTTAGTAAACAAGTACTGGGAAAGTTATTGCTTTAAAAAAAAAATGTATGAAATGGGTATGTGCTCTTGTGGGTTTTGAGTCTGGGCACTAGTCACTAACTTGAAATATCTCCGCGTTTAATAAAGCGATGAATTACGTTTTCTTCCTCCTGTTCCGGGGAGCTATGACTAAACTGTTCTTTATCTAAGACTGGAGAAGTAGAAGCAAAAGAAGAAGAAAAGAAGAGGAAGAAGAAGAAGAAGAGAAGAAGAAGAAGAAGAAGAAGAAGAAGAAGAAGAAGAAGAAGAAGAAAATAGGAAAGGGAAAGAAAATAAGAAAAAGAAAAATTTCAACACAAATCACATTGCAAGTACAATAAGTATTCAAAACGTACAATTATATTTTTCCGACCTCTATCTCCCGTAATTGTAAAGAAGAAGAAGAAGAAGAAGAAGAAGAAGAAGAAGAAGAAGAAGAAGAAGAAGAAGAAGAAGAAGAAGAAGAACAACAACAACAACAACAACAACAACAACAAGAACGACAGCTACATAAATCACTACTAGTACAACAATTATATCTACAATAAGTATTCAAGACGTACAATGTTACTTACCCGGCCAATCCTCCAATGCTTGAATGTGGATGTGTTATAAACCCTTTTCCTGGACATATTCGTATGCAACATGCGTAGTCTTCTACAACTACATCAACAGCAAGTGTAGTTACTCTTGATATCAGAAGATGTTGTGAAGTAAAATCCCCAACTATCACCCTCAAAATGGGAATATGGATCACGATATGCTCTTGTCTGGTTGCTATCCGGTTTGGGGCTCATCGAGTCCCTTTGGCGTCTAATTACCTGGGTTTAGACGCCTAGCTGCCAAACACAATGAAACAAAAGACAATATTGTATTTATACACGATATCTGAAACATTTGAGACGAAATCCGAGATGTAACTACACTCCGTATTTGAAACTGTGGAAAAGCATACCATGAGTATGTTGTTGGGTGTAGAATGATGACCAGAAGGTTCCGGCAACACACACGTGGGCGTGCGCGCGCACACACAGCTACGCACATTCACGCACTCTCTTACACTGCAGTGTGTATTCCTTTACAGTTACGGAGTATTGATCAACTTCTATTTTGTTCTTCTTAAAGGCGATGTGGCGTTGGTAGTCATGTCTATCCACAACCTTCGGTCTCTTGTACTTTTAGTCAACTCTGACACAGATGATCTTCCATGGCATGATGTGAAACTGTCCAGCTTCTTGTCTCTCCATCTTCCTCTGCCTCTCCTGCCATCAAGCATTTCTACGGTTACGATTTAGTCCAGTTTTCCTTCTCATCACAAGACCAAGAAATGTAGACTGTCTTTGTCTGACGTGGGCAATCAGTTCTCTTCGTGGGTCAGTTTCTTTCAAGACATCTTCATTACTCTTTTTATCTGTCCATGGTATTCTTATCATTCGTCCATAAAACCACATCTCTGCAGCTTCCACATAAGTTTTCACTAATTTAGGGCGCACTAAATTCAATCTTTGTAGCTTTTATGGAAAATAGGGTTCTCAACAAACAGCGATCCTCTGCCAGGGCTCTTACTGAAACAACATGAACTTTTAGGTTTATGGTATCTCAAGAGATATTAGTCAAGAACTCATTTTCTTCATGCTTTGACGCACCCAGGCAATCACCAGGGCGAAAAACATGGACATACACAAATTACTAAATAATACAGGAAATTATGGAAAACAAAAAATATAAAACAAATCTAACTTACAAGGGAATCTGGATTGCTATTTTTCTTAATGTTTACGTTGTTCCCTTAAAAATGTATTGAGTGTCTTCAACTTTTGGTCAACACTGAAGGATCAGAAAATGTTGAAATCCAAGATGTAATTACACTCGGTATGTGGCAGTAACCGTCTTGTGTTGGTTTCGACTGCGGTTTCCTGATTCGACCATTCACCAAGCAACAGATAACTACTGAATGTAAGTAAATGTGTCTAGAAACACCACACACAACAGCCAAAACATGTTGGTATTGGCTCTACAACGTTCTATAAAGCATACACAACAAACTGCCAAAACTTCCAATAACTGCCTTTACTTTAGCACTTTTGTGGAGTATGCAGGGGGATCTTTGAGCCTGAGAATTTACGGTCGCATGGCTAGTGCTCTCGCCACGACTGTGCAGGTGAGAATTAAATTTTGCTTACGCAACTAACATACAGCGGTATTCTGTGGTCATCACAGCTGTGTTGACACATTTGCACTTATAGTTAAAAACTGAATCCAAACAAACTATTCACTACTAGAAAAAAACACGTTTATACAGCCACGAAGACAAAGATGAAACGCTGCCCATCTCACATAACACAGCTGGAAGACAAACTGAACATCGCTCATAACATACTCAGTTCATTGTGTGAACTGTATAAGCATAATAGTAGCATGGAACGTCTTGTGTCGGGTTATTTAGCCGGCAGACCAGTGTGTTGTTTCTGGACTTGTTACAGTTCAATTCTACTTCTGGATTCGAGTGAATGTAAAGGATCTATCTATAAGAAAGAAGAATAAAACGAAACACTGAATTGTAAAAGATCAAAACTGAAAGAAGACTGGCTAGCAAACAGCATCTTGTCTCGGACACGTCTAGTTCTTGCAACATCAAGCGTCATGGCGGATGGGAAAATTAAACAGAAATCGTGGTTGCAGGAACGATGAGCAGATCAACATGAAGATGGGAACAGGATATAAGTGACACAGTGGGGAAGAAAGTGCATGAGACCGGTGAACTGGCGTGAGACCTAGTTTCTATCATGCAGATTGATGAGAGCGACGTTATGCAAAAGACCTGCTACAAACAAGGATCCTTTTCGCCTGATGAGTATATAAAGCATGTGTTTCTTATCTATAGTTTTTAAAGACCAATAGACACACAATAAGGGACACTGTCTACACCACACCAGCCGTCTTCACTTTCTGAAGTGGATCTGTCGCCAAGATTTTCTGTTCTCAAGGAGACATTGGGCTCATGTCCCATATCTACCTAAGTGGCTTGTGGACTCCTCCTTTGACCGCAACTCGGAGATATCAGTAAAACCAAGTGTCCTGCTTTGCTTCGGTGATGAACAGCAACTTTTTCTAACGGATATTCGATCATCGGAGCTGCATTTGTTTGTCACATTCTCCTTATGGACCGCAGGAGTCCACCACTAGAAAGGTAAGTAGAATAAATTGACTTTACCATGATTTAAAGTTTATTTTAGTACAAGTAGGCGTCCGTGGCTTAGGCGTTGCAAGGCCGACTCGTAATTCAAAAGTACCGCTACTGAACCCCACTGCTAGCTGCGTGGATTTGTATCATTGTATGGGACGTCGCCGGTCGACCTAGCCTAAAATGGGTACCAGGATGTATGTCATGGGAAATCAAAGACGGCTGGCGTAATGATGACCACATTGCCCACCTAGTGTCGATTAGTTTTAGAGCCCCATTTAGGAGCGGTGGGGGGGGGGGGGTAGGTTGGAAAGGGGGGTATAGAGCCTCAGCATTTCGTCATTTCGTTACTAGTAACAAAACTCGGACTTGCTGAAATCAGATATGCTCTGATGAGATGCAGATATCGCCACCTAGCTGTAGCGCAGTTCAGTGGGGCAGCAATCCCTGTAAGGGTAGGAGCGAAGGAAAGGGAAAATACAATCCAAGAAACAAATTACCATGGGAAAGAGTTGTATAGTGATAGAGAAAAGAAGCAGCAGCAGCAGAAGAAGAAGAAAAAGAAAAAGAAGAAGTAGAAGAAAAAGACGACGAAAAAGAAGAAGCAGTAGAAGAAGAAAATGAAGAAAAAGAAGGAGGAGAAGGAGAAGAAGAAGGGGGAGGAGAAGAAGGAGAAGGAGGAAAAGGAGAAGAAGGAGAAGAAGGAAAAGAAGAAGAATGAACGAACGAAAGAACCTTGCTGTTAAAAGGTTACAAAATGGGCACGCTGGCCCGACTGACATTCGGCGCTTCTGAGCACTCATCTTTTAGAATAACAATGCATGTTATTAACAATGCCTGTTATCAACAATGCATGTTATGTTTAAAATAACATACATTCATACATATATATATATATATATATATATATATATATATATATATATATAGAAGAAGAATAAGAAGAAGAAGAAGAACAACAACAACAACAGCAACAACAACAACTACAACATGAATAAGGAGAATAAGGAGAAGTGGAAAGAGAAGGAGAAGGAGGGGCAGATAAAATCAAAATAAGAAAGACAGAAAGTAAAAAGTAAAGGTTTGCGTACAAGAGAAAGACCTCTAGGTTTCAGTAGCAAACCACAAACTCCCTACATCCAGCCAATGATCCCTGGACAAGTCTATCCATTTAATCTCTTACAGCCCTGTCATGTCCGAGAGATTTGTTAATCTGCGGTAGCGCAGGCACGCTCCCTGGTCACCACATCTCGACAAGACAAGACGTGTACAACTGACTCCTTGGCATTCCACTCCCGCCGTCTCCATCTCTCCTCGGCCGTTCTTTATCTCTATGTCTGAGACAAATTGCTTAGTCCCAGACAAGTGTGCGCGTATGAAACTGAAAGGCGGTGTCAGAGGACTGCGGACCGTTCGCGCCAGTGATACTCGGGCATATAACTGTTGACTTTTTTATAAGCTTTTATTGAGTCTACTTTTGTTTGTTAGTTGTTTGGCTACTTCGATGTCTCATGAGCAGTTCTTTATCTCTGTGTATGAGACAAATTGCTTAGTTCCAGACATGTCTGTGTGCAAGAAACTGAAAAGGCGGTGTCAGTAAACAGAAAACCGTTCGCGCCAGTGACACTCGAGCGGATGACTCAAGACCTTTTTATAAGCTTTTATTGATTTCGCTTTTGTTCGTCTGATATATCGGTACCTTGAAATGTGCCCAGCAGGTTTTTATCTCTGTGTCCGTGACAAATTGCATACTTCCAGACATGTCTCTATTTTTAAAACTGAAATAAGGTGTCAGTGGATGTGGGTTAAAGAACCGTTCACTCTTTCCACACCAGACATATATTGTTAAAGTTTTTTTTTTTAAGATGAAATTCTCCGTATTAAGGTCTGCGACATCATTGGGATTGGGGTGTTGGAGGGTGTGGATGGGAGAGGGGGGGGGGGGGAGGTTGTGGAGCGAAGAGCAGATCTAATGCCTCTTTAAAGAACTTGTCATACAAGGCGTTGCATTTAGGAATTTTCCTTCGGAGGCGGAGTGCATCTACCTGAGGGGGCGAGGAACTAATATTCTGCATACCGATACGCCATCTCTGTCAAACGGATATGCACGCAAAACTCAAATTCTGGAACAAGTTTAAAATTGACGTACAACCAGAACTTTTCGCGGCAGTTTAAAGCCGGTGAACGCTAACCAAAGAAGAAATAGATAATGTGGCTTTAAAGCTAATAAATAAAAATGATGTTAACCGTCAGTTTCTGTTATCCGTTATCGTTGGGTGAAAAATCCCTATCAACAAACATGCTGGTATCTTTAAAATTGTCCACGGATTACTTTCACGCGCTACCGTATAAACCTGGAAGTGATCCTGACATATGATGGTGGAAATAACTAATGGTTTGTAGCGAAGGGGTTGGACTTGGTCTGGTGCGCCACAAACACATTACTAACAAGTCGCTACGGTATTACATACTGCTCTCAGTTGTGGCATTTCTTACATTACTCTTATATTAAAGTTTATATTGATCGTTTTGTAAAATTAAATACGATAACATTCTGCTCTCAGTTGTGATATTTCTTATATTACTACTCTTATATTAAAGTTTATATTGATCGTACTAAATTAAATACGATATGTAGGTATTATTCACTTTTACATAATTTTTTATTTTTATTGTTTTCCTTAGTCAGCAGTTCTTCTTCTTCTTCGTGTTCACCAGCTGTAAACTCTGGTGGAAGGTTCTGGTTGCTCGTCCACTACTGAACTGCAGTCCTGCTCCAGAACCTGAGTGTTGCGTGTGCATCAGTTTTACAGATCTCATTCTCTTAAATACAGACTGTTGGTTCCTTGCCTCTCCGGCAGATGCACTCCGACTTCAAAGGAAGCTTCCCAATTAGTCGACTTTTACGACATGCTTTTGGGGAGGCAGTGGGTCTATTCTTGTTTTCCCCACAATGGGGCCCCGGAACCCACACGGGGGTTAGTCAGCAGTGATATCGTGTTACTGTACAAATGTCATCATCATCATAAACCGCTTCTGCCGTTAAGCGACGTGGGGAGGAATAATTTGCGATCCAGTGCACGTTGGCTGTCACTGGCTACTGTCATGTTCTGAAGGCGTAGAGTGTTTTTAATGTTGTCAATCCATTTTTACGCGGTCGTCCTCTTGCCCTTGCAGCTGATCTTCTGAGATGTAGTGCTTGTGATGGTATTTGATCTTGCTGCATTCTAACGAGATAGCCAAACCACTTGATCTGTTGTTTCTCGATGAATCAAGTACAAGCCGTTGTTCCCACATAAAGAAATGCCCGAGATTAAATAGGAGATGTTTTAGAAATAGGGAAAATAGAGGCCAGCAGAAGGTTAAGACCAGGGTAGGAACAGTCAATATAAGTGGATGGGGTAATTAAGAAGAACAAGTGGAAGTGGTTCGGACACCTAACAAGAATGCCCTGGTACTATCTGCTACAACGAGACACACTAACACGTTATAACGGGTATAGAGCGAGTGGAAGAACAGCCTTACAGAAATTAACATCAGTCTTAAAAGTGCTCTTGACAGAGCTCATCAACGAATATTACATTTTCCTTCGAAACTTCGATGAGGTACAATGTGGAAAAGAAGAATAAGAAGAAGATAAAAACGACGAATCACTTGGTGTGTCGTGACTAAATGAAGGAGGTACAATCTCCGGCATGGCACATTAACTGGCAACATGCAAAATATGTTGTTGTGTCCAGTACGTTGGTATCAAGAGAAACAGCTGGGCTTTGGGGGGATGGGATGTAGACGTTGGATGTCGAGTCTTATCGCCAACACGTATCTCCGTGCCCCGTGAGAAGCTGCCGTTCATCTCTCGCCAGCAATTAGACCGAAGCTCAATCTCTCTACGGAACTGCTTTCAAGAATGATACTCTCGATGGACGTTCGTTCCTCTACTGCGACTCAGGAGTATTTTTTTTCAAATATGTTTATTATCTCTTTCTGCTAGGTTTGTCTACATGCTAGTAGCTTATCTGGCTGAAAAAAGACCAGGAATTTGATCAAGAAGGGATGATGTGACATGTTCTGCTGAAGAGACATCCACAGAATTTGGTTAGAATGTGATCGAGACAGTTAAGCTTATCTAGCAAATTCTTTGGGAATTTTTCGGGAACTAGTCGGGACAGTTTAGCATGTCTAGCTAACAGGAATCTCATGGAATTTTGTCTTTTTTGGAGGTCATTTGTAAACAAGTGCAATTAACTAATCTGACACTGTAATGTGGGATGACAACAAAATGTATATTTATTGTCATCCTGTCTTCATTCTTCTTCTTCTTCTTCGACCCTTCTATCAGAAAACTTTATCAGGAGGCGGGTAGCCTTTATGAGAACTATAGGGCAGTCCTTATTCTCGTGTACGACACAGTTTTGTCTTTATTGTGGTTGTAACAGGCCAGATTGCGTCTCTGCTGTCATCATACATTGCCATATTGTGGGTTGCTCGTATATGTGAGTGGGTCACGGCTTGGGTCATGAGTGAAACATGGCTCACTTTATGTATGTGTGTGGGTTATGAATGGGTCATGGCTCGCTGTATATGGATGTGTATTATGAATGGGTCATGACTGGTTAATAATGTGTGTGGGTCATGACTGGTTAATAATGTGTGTGGGTCATGACTGGTTATTAATGGGTGTGGATCATGACTGGTTATTAATGTGTGTGGATCATGACTGGTTATTAATGTGTGCGGGTCATGCCTGGTTATTAATGTGTGTGGATCATGACTGGTTAATAATGGGTGTGGATCATGACTGGTTATTAATGGGTGTGGATCATGACTGGTTATTAATGTGTGCGGGTCATGACTGGTTATTAATGTGTGTGGATCATGACTGGTTATTAATGGGTGTGGATCATGACTGGTTATTAATGTGTGCGGGTCATGACTGGTTATTAATGTGTGTGGATCATGACTGGTTATTAATGTGTGTGGGTCATGACTAGTTATTAATGGGTGTGGATCATGACTGGTTATTAATGTGTGTGGATCATGACTAGTTATTAATGTGTGTGGATCATGACTGGTTATTAATGTGTGTGGGTCATGACTGGTTATTAATGTGTGTGGGTCATGACTGGTTATTAATGGGTGTGGGTCATGACTGGTAATTAATGGATGTGGGTCATGACTGGTTATTAATGGGTGATGGTCATGACTAGTTATTAATGTGTGGGAGTCATGGCTGGTTATTAATGTGTGTGGGTCATGACTGGTTATTAATGTGTGTGGATCATGACTGGTTATTAATGGGTGTGGGTCATGACTGGTTATTTATGGGTGATGGTCATGACAGGTTAATAATGTGTGGGGGTCATGACTGGTTATTAATGTGTGTGGATCATGACTGGTTATTAATGGGTGATGGTCATGAATGGTTAATAATGTGTGTGGGTCATGACTGGTTATTAATGTGTGTGGGTCATTACTGGTTATTAATGGGTGTGGGTCATGACTGGTTATTAATGGGTGTGGGTCATGACTGGTTATTTATGGGTGATGGTCATGACTGGTTATTAATGTGTGTGGATCATGACTGGTTATTAATGGGTGTGGGTCATGACTGGTTATTAATGGGTGATGGTCATGACTGGTTATTAATGGGTGATGGTCATGATGACTGGGTCATGCTTGCTATATGCGGGTGTGTGTCATGGCTGGCTATATATGGATGTGCGTGAGGATTTGGTCATATCTTGTTATAGATGGGTGTGGATCATAATAAGATCATGATTGACTATAAGTGGGTGTGGGTCATGTCTTGCTATACATGGAAGTGGGTCATGAGTGGGTCTTCACTCGCTATAACACAGGATCTTTTGTCTTGTACCACAACAGTATGATTTGTTATGTCAAACCATCAAGGTATTGGTCTCTTTGTCTTTCGCTTACATTTCCAACACCTTGTTTGCCAGTTGACCCGAAGCGTTAAGTTTACTTTTCCTCCACCCCCATAGATATCCGAATCCAAGAACTTCCGTTCGACAGGCAAGCAAATTTCCACTTCACCACTGCGGCTCTCAAAATCATCCTTGCTATAAGACAATCGCCACACATGTCCTAATGTATAGAAATGCCATACTATAAAACAATCGGCACACATATCCTCATATATAGAAATGCGATACTATAAAACAATCGCCACACATATCCTCATATATAGAAATGCCATGCTATAACACAATCGCCACAAATATCCTCATATATAGAAATGCCATGCTATAAGACAATCGCCACACATATCCTCATATATAGAAATGCCATACTATAAAACAATCGCCACACATATCCTCATATATAGAAATGCCATGCTATAAGACAATCGCCACACATATCCTCATATATAGAAATGCCATACTATAAGACAATCGCCACACATATCCTCATTTATAGAAATGCCATGCTATAACACAATCGCCACACATATCCTCATTTATAGAAATGCCATGCTATAAGACAATCGCCACACATATCCTCATTTATAGAAATGCCATGCTATAACATAATCGCCACACATATCCTCATGTATAAAAATGATTCATGCTGAAAGATAATCACTAAACATCTCCTCATGTATAGAAATGGTATTTTCTATAAAACAATCGTCACACGTGTCCTTATGTATGGAAATGACCTATGCTTCAAGTCAGTCGCCATACTTGTCCTCGTGTGTGGAAGGGATCTATGCTATCGGGCAATCGCCACACATATCCTCATGTATAAAAATGATTCATGCTAAAAGATAATCACTAAACATCTCCTCATGTATAGAAATGGTATTTTCTATAAAACAATCGTCACACGTGTCCTTATGTATGGAAATGACCTATGCTTCAAGTCAGTCGCCATACTTGTCCTCGTGTGTGGAAGGGATCTATGCTATCGGGCAATCGCCACACATATCTTCATGTATACAAAATTGTGTATGCTGTAAGACAATCTCCACACGTATCCTTATATTGAGAAAAGATCTAAGCATTAGGAAAATCACAACGTATGTCCCCATGTGTAGCAATGACATAAGCTATAAGACAATCGTTACACCTGTCCTCCCAGAAAGGATCTACGCTATGAGACAATTGCAACAGTTTCGCTCATATGTAGAAGTCACCCATACTGTAAGACGCTACATATGTGCTAATATATAGAAATCACCAATGATATAAGAGAAATGTCTTAAACATGCCAATTAAAAAAAAAAAATTACTAATGTTATAGGACATTTTCAACAAATAAAAAAAAAAAGTAAAGGACTCTTTTCAACGCTTTTAGGCGTATAGGGCATATAGGACTAGACCTATATTTTTATAGACCAACGGTACAAGATAGGTGATGTGGTCAGCATCACGCCGGCCGCCTTTACTTCTTGGGACTGCACCCGGTGCCCACTCAAGGCTGGGTCGACCTGGAAGCCAAGGTCATTTTTGAAGAAAAGTCCTGCTCCGCCAGAAAGCCAACCCTTCTGATCCGCCTAGCGATTCTAGCCGCTCGGCTACGGCGACTCCTCATTTCAAACAAATGTATCCATAAATATATACATAGTTTTTTTTTTAATGTAAGACAATTGCTACAAATACGCTCATTCATAAACATCATTAGTGCTATAAGACAATTACCGCAAATGTGGTAAATATATAGAAATCACCATGCTATAGGACAATTATCGCAAATGTGGTAAATATATAGAAATCACCATACTATAGGACAATTATCGCAAATGTGGTAAATATATAGAAATCACCATACTATAGGACAATTATCGCAAATGTGGTAAATATATAGAAATCACCATACTATAGGACAATTATCGCAAATGTGGTAAATATATAGAAATCACCATACTATAGGACAATTATCGCAAATGTGGTAAATATATAGAAATCACCATACTATAGGACAATTATCGCAAATGTGGTAAATATATAGAAATCACCATACTATAGGACAATTATCGCAAATGTGGTAAATATATAGAAATCACCCATGCTATAAGACAATTGCCACAAATGTGGTAAATATATAGAAATCACCCATGCTATAAGACAATTGCCACAAATGTGGTAAATATATAGAAATCACCAATGATATAAGACAATTGTCACAAATGTAGTAAATATACACAAATCACCAATGCTATAAGACAATTGCCACAAATGTAGTAAATATATAGAAATCACCCATGCTATAAGACAATTGCCACAAATGTGGTAATGTATGTAAAATATAATACAACTGCCAAAAATTGACATACGATTGTTGTAATTGGGTTACAAGGTTAACACATTCAGACGAAGAATTCGTGTATTCAACATTTGGTGCGCAGCTGCGTCGGCGCAGAGGACACGTCGTGTACATTGGTACGCCCTGTTATCAAATTCTGTGAGAAACTTGGAAATCCTAACACTTACAGAATTCCGATAGCTGTGTTTGAGATTCCCAACCCTTCGTTGGCTTGTTATGGTCGCCGAAGCGGAGTCGCTAAAAAAAATTTTTTTTTTTTGTTTAACTTAGGAAACTAAGAGACAAATATGTTACAATCGGAGTTGACAAGTCGATAAGTGCAGATAGTCGAGAACGAATAAATACATTAATGAATCAAGAATATGACATCACTGAACTGGGGACTTTCCCCATACATGCACCGCCTCTTCCTAAGTAGCCAACGAAAAGTCGACAGCTAACAGAACCAGTTGCAACCTGATTGAAAGACTAGTTATGATTTTCCCTCAGTTTTGAATATCTCCCATTAACTCTACTTCCCCTACACCCGTCCCCCATCTTTTTACCACCCACAGAGTTAGTGTTTCAATGTATGGATTCTCTGTGCAACTGTGGTGTCCATTTGATTCCAGAGAGTCTTAACCATGTCTGTTTTATCATAATGCAGCTCGCCGTTCAGAGGGGCGACAGCAGCTATTCTATCAGTCTTCTCGTTACCTTCCACTCCTGAATATTCTGGACAGACAATAAATCCATGATATGCTCAGAGATAGTCAAGAAAGGTGTCACAGTCGAACCTGAAAACTGCGATACCATGCACTTCCTCCTTGAAATGCCTGTGTGTCTGAGCGGAAACCCCAGAATACCTGGCGTAAGCTACAGACATGCTCTTAACTTGCAGTAGAGAGATCCCCTCTCTGGCCAGTTAGCGTTTCTATGAAAAATAGGTTTGTATTGTTCAATAGAAATACGTTTTGCTGTAGGTCCTCATTGAGGCCCGTGGATTTCTTATGTGTAAACCCCTGGAGTAAGGTGGGGGCGGTGGGGAGGGGGGGG
>CAJHNH020001057.1:530568-535568 GCA_905116865.2 Candidula unifasciata | reverse complement strand
CAAGCACTGAAATGTCTAC
The DNA here is from genome assembly GCA_905116865.2 of Candidula unifasciata. Lineage (NCBI taxonomy): Eukaryota > Metazoa > Mollusca > Gastropoda > Stylommatophora > Geomitridae > Candidula > Candidula unifasciata. Next base: position 535,549 of record CAJHNH020001057.1, on the reverse strand, counting down.
ATTTCTAACTACAACAAACCGTAGTGGTTGTTATAAATCTATAGAAAAAGGCGCTATTTCAAAAAATTTTTTCTTTTTGTCGTCTATGGGGGCATATAATCTGTGATCAAAAATATTCAAACAGTTTTCTATTGTACCTATAGGGACTAGCGGTATTTTTCATTTGTTGTGGAAGACAATTCCACTGCTGAGCTGCGGAGTACGCTAAACTTGATTTGTATAGGTCTATCCTAGGTTTAGGGATGTGTAATATGTTTAGGCGTTTACTGTACCTTCCATTATATTTAAAGAACGGCCATAAGTAACATGGAGCCTTTTGGGATAATATTTTGTGCCCAAATTTAGCCTTATTAAAAAGTAGACGTTCACGAAGCGATAGTAGCATAAGTCCTTTATACGTTTCGGAACTCGTTGTCCCATGATTATTTCTTATTAAGCGAATGGCGGGCTTTTGCAGAGACGTGAGCCTCTTGATAACAGAACTGGAACAACCATCCCATATTGTAGAGCAATAGTCTATATATGTCTGGATGTGAGAAATATAGAATATCTTTCTTGTGTTTTCGTCAAGAAAGTACTTAATTTTTGAAAGCTGGTAAACTTTTTTAGCTGTTTGCTTCACAAGTGCTTGTACGTGTGAGTTGATGATGTGCATTAATGATCAACCCTAGTGCTTTGTGCTCAGTTACACTTTCCACTTGAGTCCCTCTATTTACCAAAAATGATTTTATTATCTTTAATAGACTAGGGTTAAATTTCATTGTTTCTAATTTTCTAAAAAGAATATTATGGTCTATCATGTCAAAAGCTTTTTCGAAGTCTATACCCCTACACATAAATTCTCATCATTAATATTTTTATGCCAGTTTTCTATCATGTTTGTTAAGTCAGTATGGCAAGAATATTTTGGTCGAAACCCTGATTGGTTCTCGATTATAAGTTTGTTGCAATCTAAATATTGAAATGTTACTTTATGAATATGTTTGTCAAGTGGTTTTGATAGAGATGATAACAGGGAGATCGGTCTATAGTTACCTGGGATACTACTGTCTAAGGAACCAGATTTTAGGTGTGGATAAACTTTGGCAATCTGAAATGCCGACGGGAAGTAGCTTTTAGCAAGACATTGGTTGTAGATAAAAGTCAATGACTCGCAAATAGCTGGTGCAGCACTGCGAAGGATCCTATTGCTTATTCCATCTAAACCGGACGCATTGCTGTTTCTGAGGCTGTTGAGATGTGTAAACACATCAGCCACTGACATGAGAGGTATGTCGGAAGGAACTTACTAAAATCATCTGATGTTATGTTAGATGTCAGTAAATGCGTTGAAGTACCTTTTTTTGTCAATGTATTAATTGCCTTCCATATGTCTTTGGTGTTTGTTTTATCTACTATTAACATTTTTAAAAAGTTCTTCTTCTCCTTACGAATGGCATACTGGACTTTGTTTCGCAGACCTCGGTATCTAATTAAATCTTTTTTTTTTTAATGTGCATTATCTCGCTCTCTTTTACCTACAACTACTTCCTGGGCGATCCATGTGGATTTAGTCTGATGTTTCACGCGGACCTCCTTAATTGGCACATGTTTATCAAATACGCAAAAGAAGGTCTTCAGCCAATATTCAAGAGCGTCGTCATCTGGGTCAGGAAGTTGATAAACATGGCCAAGAAGTGAATTAAGCAGGTCCAGTAGGAATGTATCTTGATTAACATTTTTGTAGCTTCTAAATTTAATACTGATATGTTTTTGTTTGGTAATTTTCGTTCCTATTTTATTCCACACTCACGTTAGGGGGTAATGATCGCTCAATGCTGTAGTGGGTACATTGCATTCTACGATGTTATCAGGACATGGTGCATAAATATGGTCTATGAGTGTTGACCATGATTTCGTTATTCTAGTAGCTTGATTGACCAGCTGTTGGAGATTGTATGAGGCAGTTATGTCTTCCCACGTTTTATTGGATTTTAGGGCCTTTATATTAAAGTCCCCAAGAAGTATCATTTATCCTACATTGTTGAACACTGTATCCATCATGACGGTGAAGTTTTCATACCACATGTTACTAGCACTAGGGTTCCGATAGAGATAGCAAACTACAATGGGTCTGTGATTTTGTAGCTTAACTTCCAAAAATATGCATTCTACCTCCTTAGTCTCTAATTCTAGTCTACGGTGAACATTCAGTGAAACACTGACGTAGACCGCTATACCCGTCTCTTGTTTACAATGTGGGTCTCTTCTAATAACTCTAAAACCGATGATATGTATATCATCATCTGTAATGTTGTCATTTAATCTACTCTCACTAAGGCCGAACATGTGAAAACCTTGACTGAGAATAAGGGACAGTTCGGGCAGTTTTCTCAGAAGATGGCAAATATTCAAATGTCCTCATTTAAGCCCAGTTTTAGTAAGCCAATGCTCATGTGTGTCAGACATTATATCAATACAGTACAATATCAGTTAGGGGTCGCCGTGGCCGAGCGGCTAGACGCTCGCCGCAGATCGGAAGGTCGTGGGTTCGCTCCCTGGCGGAGCCGGACTATTTTCATGACAAAATGACCTTGGCTCCCAGGTCGACCCAGCCTTGAGTGGGTACCGGGTGAAGTCCCGGGAAGTAGAGGCGGCCGGCGTGAGGCTGACCACATCACCCATCTTGAGCCGATTGGTCTATAAAAATATAGGTCTAGCCCTATATGCCCTATACGCCTAAAGGCGTGGTAAAGGGTCCTTTACTTTACTTTACTTTTACTTACAATATCAGTTCTGTCAATACCACAGTATTTTAAGCTGCAACAATAACAATAATTATGACAATAAGCAAGTAAAATTAGTTACAAAAACAAATTATTAATGGGTGTAAAAGAAAAACGATTGAAATGAGAGAGAGTATAAAGGAAATTTGAATAAAAATTTCCTAACTCACATACACCACCACCTCGCTTACAGTTGAGCAGATTTAAGCAGTATTATAACTAGCCCAAATAGTAGACTACAAATGTGTAGCTCGATATACAAGTCAGTGTTTATAAATGTATCTGTGTGACCCACGGCTGATCCAGTTGGCAGCACAGTAACAGTGAAAAAAACGCCTAATGTAAGAATATAGCAAATATAATATTTTTATTATTATAAAATAATAGTAATAATATAATAGATTTCAATAGAAGATTTTATTAAGTTGCTACGCTAACAATAGTAATATAAAAAAAAAAAAATACTAAAACCAGAAAAAGAGAGAGAGAAAAAAAAATTAGGAAATAATGACTTAAGCAATATACACACTTCCACTTCACTTACAGTTAAGCAAAGTTAAACAATATTAAAACACGTATAAGAGATGGACTAAGCACAGCAATTGTTCACACAAGTCAGTGTTTATATCTGTAGTGTGACCCACTGGTTGAGTGGGCAACACGGTAATAAGCAATATATATATAAGAATGTATAAACGCTTAAGGTATATACTTTTCCGGCTGAGATACTGTATACGGTTTTTCTTAACGGGTGTGGTATCCAGCTGGTGTGTACTGCAACTACATCATGAACGCTTGTCGGAGAATTCCTGGACTAAAGCGCATGAGATGAAGAAGGTCTGGATTCCAGTTCAGTGGATACTTTTGTCGTTCAGATATATAGCTGTTTGTAAGTGTAGTCTCCAGTCCTTGGTTGGCAGAAGTCTGGTGAATACCGCTAGTGTTGTCGGCGGGAGTTTCCCTGCTAGGAAGAGGAGGAAACGTGTCTTCATAACTTTCCCCCTCCTGTGCAAAGGTGGGTGTATGATGTTGTGGTCTATTTCCATATGGTGGCATGTATACTCTCGGGGTAGAGGCAGATTGGGCGTCAGGCTTGTGCGAGCTTGTATAAATGGTGGCTGACTTTAGATAGATAGATAGATAAACAGACAACAGTCAAAGTTAGGTAAGTAAGAGCATTGACCCTTATCGCATCAATAGCGCATCAAGGAAATGCTAAGTGACCTATGTTGCACCTAATGGGTTCTCTCGCGTGGGAGCGACTAATTAAGGATGTGTTGGGCCGAAAAGAAGAAGAAGAAGAAGAAGAAGAAGAAGAAGAAGAAGAAGAAGAAGAAGAAGAAGAAGAAGAAGAAGAAGAAGAAGAAGAAGAAGAAGAAGAAGAAGAAGAAGAAGAAGAAGAAGAAGAAAAAGAAAGAAAGAAGAAGTAGAAGAAGAAGAAGAAGAGAAGAAGAGAAGAAGGAAGAAGAAGAAGAAGAAGAGATAAGAAGAAGAAAGAAGAAGAAGAAGAAGAAGAAAGAAGAAGAAAAAGAAAGAAAAAGAAAGAAAAAAGAAGTAGAAAGAAGAAGAAGAAAAAGAAGAAGAAGAAAATAAGAGAAGAAGAAGAAAAGAAGAAGAAGAAGAAGAAGAAGAAGAAAAAAAAAAGAAAAAGAAGAAAGAAGAAGAAGAAGAAGAAGAAGAAGAAGAAGAAGAAGAAGAAGAAGAAGAAGAAGAAGAAGAAGAAGAAGAAGAAGAAGAAGAAGAAAAAGAAGAAGAAGAAGAAGAAGAAGAAGGAGAAGAAGAAGAAGAAGAAGAAGAAGAAGAAGAAGAAGAAGAAGAAGAAGAAGAAGAAGAAGAAGAAGAAGAAGAAGAAGAAGAAGAAGAAGAAGAAGAAGAAGAAGATGATGATGATGAAGAAAATGAAGAAGAAGAAGAAAGAAGTTCATTTCGCAGGCGAAAATTAACCTCACACTGGCTTATTTAGGATTGACCCACAGGTTTTTGCATTCTATCTTCCAGTGATTTCCCTTTGTTGACATCGGACTCAGTATGAGCCAGATGGCGCAGGTAAAACAATTGATCATAGTTTTTCCTAATCAATAACTCCCACACGACCAGGTTTGGCGCAGTCAGACGGTCTTATAGCGTTCAGATTCAATGTGGGACCGTCTTTGATGTCCTTCTGTCTTCTGACAAGACTCCTCACTTTTCGACTCTTCCGTCTAAATCAGTGGTCT
>CAJHNH020001057.1:455568-520568 GCA_905116865.2 Candidula unifasciata | reverse complement strand
CAACATGAAAACTGAAACACTAAGAGGCAGGGGAAGACCAAGAAGAAGATGGATTAAAGCAATCACTAACACCTTAAGCCTACATAACATCACGACATGTCAAGCGACCGAGCGCGCCCTGGCTCGGCTTCCGATCGCCTCATGAACTGCAACACCTAGCGGCGTAAGCAGATATTGACACAAGATTATTCTTTATTATTATTAATATTATTATTGTTGTTGTTATTGTTATTGTTGTTGTTGTTAATAACGTTATTATTATTATCCATCTGATACAGCACGCAGCGTTTCGCAAAATTACTTTCAATGTTCTCCCAGAGAATGCCGGTGTGAAAGACAATGAGAGAGCAGACGCTCCAACTAGCATTGCGACTATCAGGAAATGGGCCGTCTATGGACAGGAGAGGAACTCTTTATTGGCTCCTGAAGATGGGGACGGAGCGCTTATGGGAATACCCCGAGTGCTGTGATGTCGGTTCCTAAATCAAATCACTTAAACTCAACTCACATCAGTGGCCTGAAACCTGTGTCTTGTGGCGCCCCTTACATCAGTGGCCTGAAACCTGTGTCTTGTGGCGCCGCTTACATCAGTGGCCTGAGACCTGTGTCTTGTGGCGCCCTTTACATCAGTGGCCTGAAACCTGTGTCTTGTGGCGCCCCTTACATCAGTGGCCTGAGACCTGTGTCTTGTGGCGCCCTTTACATCAGTGGCCTGAAACCTGTGTCTTGTGGCGCCCCTTACATCAGTGGCCTGAGACCTGTGTCTTGTGGCGCCCTTTACATCAGTGGCCTGAAACCTGTGTCTTGTGGTGCCCCTTACATCAGTGGCCTGAAACCTGTGTCTTGTGGCGCCCCTTACATCAGTGGCCTGAAACCTGTGTCTTGTGGCGCCCCTTACATCAGTGGCCTGAAACCTGTGTCTTGCGGCGCCTCTTACATCAGTTGCCTGAGACCTGTGTCTTGTGGCGCCCTTTACATCAGTGGCCTGAAACCTGTGTCTTGTGGCGCCCCTTACATCAGTGGCCTGAAGCCTGTGTCTTGTGGCGCCCCTTACATCAGTGGCCTGAAGCCTGTGTCTTGTGGCGCCCCTTACATCAGTGTACTGAAACAGTTTTCAGGTGACACTCCTTACATCAAGTCTACTGTCGAGTGTGAAAATGGCAGTTTCATTAAAACGTTTCGCTCAACTATTTGGAGTCCGCACATCTGAAAGAAAGGCTGATGCACATCATGTGTCGCTACTGAGTTTGTCTCTGTGTGTCCCGTTAGGACACTTGCTGTGGATTCCGACGCCTCAATTTTAGTGACTTCTTTAGCAAAACAATCAGTGAACATAAGGACCAAATATGAGAGGGATACTGATTCTTGAACCTAGGTAATGTCAGGGTTATTGAGGCTATCTTATTTGGCTTCTTTTTAATTGCTGTGTGGGTTCCGGTTCCCTGTTACAGGGAAAACAAGAATATACCCACTGCCTACCCAAAGCGTGTCGTAAGAGCCTACTAATTAGGAGCTTCCTTCGAAGTGGGAGTGCATCTGCCTGAGAGGCAGGCAACCAACAGTCTGCATACAAATAAGTCGGATCTGTAAAACGGATGCACACACAAATCTCAGGTTCTGGAATATGACTACAGTCCAGAAGTGGACAAGCAACCAGAACTTTCCTCCACAGTTTACAGCTGGTGAACATGAAGATGAAGAAGCTTCTTTAAAAAAAATATTTCTGTGACTTCTAGAACTGTACAGAAGATAGAAGAAAGAAAGAAAGAAAGAAAGAAAGAAAGAAAGAAAGAAAGAAAGAAAGAAAGAAAGAAAGAAAGAAAGAAAGAAAGAAAGAAAGAAAGAAAGAAAGAAAGAAAGAAAGAAAGAAAGAAAGAAAGAAAGAAAGAAAGAAAGAAAGAAAGAAAGAAAGATGACGAGGACAAAGAAGAAAGAGGGAAAAGGGAAGAAGGAAACAGAAGAAAAAGAAAAATGTATAATAAGGCTTGTCTCTTTTAGTTGTTTACAAGACAACTGCTTTTTTCAGTAGCAATGGTCTCTATAGTGAAACACACCCGCTGGTTTACCGCAGTCAAGTGTCAAACTAATGACGAAACATGTATTTACTGCTTGTCTGGTTTGCGAGATGATGACCGCGTAAGCACGACAATAACCACGGGTGTATAAAATAGCAACAGATGCTGTCACGCAGTAATGACGATAGTTCTTGTAACTAATTCCAGCAGCCCCTATAGTCGTATGGCAAGTCAGTTTAACCTTTGGGTTTTACCCGTGGCAATCTTTAAGTGAGCCCCTTGCGACGCCTGGTTGCTCACACACACACAAAGTCCCTGTCAAGTTATAAAGTCAGTAAATGTAATACATCGTAATAGTTTTGCAGTCAAATAAAAGGCAAAACGATCATACTTAAACTGAATAATAATATATGACGGCGTCTGATGCAGGATGTATTAAATAATTTCATACAGATAGCATAGGGGTCGGGGAGTTCCTGCCATCTATAGAAAATACGTGTTCTATTCTCTCTCCATGTGTTTATGTGTGCTTGTAAGTGTGTGTGTGTGTGTGGGGGGGGGGGGCTTTGAAACGAATAAAACCTGTGGCTGCAGCATTACCTTGTTCATTGGCACCAGAACTCAAGTCAAGTAATCTTCAGCCCCCCCCCCCCCCCCCCCCCCCCCCCCCCAACCCCCACCCTCACAATTTTTTTCTTTCTGTTAAGCCCCCCCCCCCCCCCCCCCCCCCCACCCTCACAATTTTTTTCTTTCTGTTAAGCTCCCCCCCCCCCCTCCCGTAGTTCTCTGAGGACCCCCACAAACCAAGTATAAGCTTGTCCTTTAAAGGTATTTCTTCATCTTCTTCTTTTTTTTTTCTTTAGCATTCCGAGCCCTTGAGGTTCATTGCTGCAGATATCACCCACAAACCAAGTATAAACTTGTCCTTTAAAGGTATTTCTTCATCTTCTTCTTTTTCTTCTTTAGCATTCCGAGCCCTTGAGGTTCATTGCTGCAGATATCACCCACACACCAAGTATAAACTTGTCCTTTAAAGGTATTTCTTCATCTTTTTCTTTTTCTTCTTTAGCATTCCGAGCCCTTGAGGTTCATTGCTGCAGATATCACCCACAAACCAAGCATAAACTTGTCCTTTAAAGGTATTTCTTCGTCTTCTTCTTTTTCTTCTTTAGCATTCCGAGCCCTTGAGGTTCATTGCTGCAGATATCACCCACAAACCAAGTATAAACTTGTCCTTTAAAGGTATTTCTTCATCTTCTTCTTTTTCTTCTTTAGCATTCCGAGCCCTTGAGGTTCATTGCTGCAGATATCACCCAGAAACCAAGTATTAACTTGTCCTTTAAAGGTATTTCTTCATTTCTTTTTCTTCTTTAGCATTCCGAGCCCTTGAGGTTTATTGCTGCGGATATCACCCGCCTCCACTCAACTCTCTGGCTGGCCTTTTCCTTCCAACTGGTGACACCAAGTGTTTGCAGGTCTGTCTGGACTTTATCTCTCCGTTGTTTTATTGGTCTGCCTCGTGGTCTACGACCATTCATCTCCCTGGTGTATACAGTTTTTACTTCTCTATCATCTGACGTTCTCTCAATATGCCCCAGCCATTTCAGTCTGTTAGATCTCATGATGCAAGTGATCAATGGTGATTTCAACAGATTATGAATTTCGTTGTTGCTTCTCACTCTCCATTTGTTTATACATTTCCTATTATTGCAAGTATATTGTTATATTGTCACTGAGCACATTAAATAATAATAATAATGTACCCCCCTCCCCAGCCGCCCCGTAATTTCTTTGTGGCAGCGCATCTAACCTGGTTAGGCCTAACCTAAGAACACTGGCTCACAAACTGGCTCTTGAAAAGACTAAACCTGTGAGTTGGTTGAAGATATAGGCTTCAGTGGTGATGAATGGGAGGAGGTGTGGAAGAAGAAGAAAAGGGAGAGGATGTGAAGTAGCCGTCGCTGTAGTCGTACAACTATGCTGTCTAATCTGTTCAGATATCATGCATAGAATCAGGTCTGACACCCATGGCGATAACAGCAACTTTCGTTTCAGAAATTCTCCTGGACGTCCTCTTCACCTCGGCCCCCCCCCCTTTCCACAATCAATTTGGTTCTTATTTCAGTGCCTCTTTCCTGATTCTCCATCTGCTTCGGGAAGGGGCGTCACTGGTTATGTGTGTGTGTGTCTTTTGGAGGAAGTGGGTGGGTCGGAGTGCAGAGGGGAGTGGAGTGTGCGGGGGTGGATCGGAGTGCAGAGGGGAGTGGAGTGTGCGGGGGTGGGTCGGAGTGCAGAGGGGAGTGGAGTGTGCGGGGGTGGGTCGGAGTGCAGAGGGGAGTGGAATGGAGTGTGCGGGGGTGGGTCGGAGTGCAGAGGGGAGTGGAGTGTGCGGGGGTGGGTCGGAGTGCAGAGGGGAGTGGAGTGTGCGGGGGTGGGTCGGAGTGCAGAGGGGAGTGGAGTGTGCGGGGGTGGGTACAAAGCAGAAAACAATCAAAAGGTGTTTGCTATTCGACATATGCTTTGTTAAAATAAATTTATGTTACCTATAGTGCCATTTCAGTGGTTTCAAATGATTTTTGTACGATAGACATGCCAGTGTAGACACCTTTGTTTTGGGGGTGTCTATTTGGCTATGTTCTTATTCCGTTTGTTTCCACAGCAAGGCGCACACGCCATTTGGAGGTGACAAGTTCTATTCCGGGCACAAAAACTATAGCTTTCGATTTTGATGTTGTCTAGTGTGTCCTATCTTTCTACTTCTTTCTATCAGTGCTGGTCACTATATTGTTTCTTTATTAATTATATATCCATACTATTTAAACGGCTTCAAGGGTTCCCCTCTGTTTAATTTTTATATCAGAGTTACAATTTTTAATGTGGTAACCGTTGCTGCTTATTTTACAAATCCGATATGTGTCGCCAGAGCGTTGTTTCTGATACATCATCATCAGTTCTCGTTATGCCTAGTGGCACATGAGGCTTCAGAGAGGACTTTCCATGCTTTCCTGTCCTGTGCAATCTTCAGTGCAGTTTTCCATGTCAAAGATGCCGCACTCAGGTCACTTTCCATCGTTCGTCTCATGTTGTTTTTGGGCGCCCCTGTTTTCTCTTTCCCTCTGGTGTCCATGTGAGAGCTGTCTTGGCAGGTATATCAGAAGTCATTCTTATAACGTGGCCAAGCCATTTCCATCTTCTCTTGGTAATCATACTGTCCAAAGTTTCTTGGTTTGTAGCTTGAAGTAGCTTAGTGTTTGAGATTGTATCTGGCCAGAAAATTGTGATAATTCTACGTAGACATGTGTGGTGGAAGGTGGACAGTTTGTGTGCATCCTTTTTGGTCCTTCTTCAGCATTCCGCTCCATAAAGAAGAACTGGCAAAATGATGCTCTTGTAGAGTCGGAGTTTCGTTCCTCTGCAGATATTGTTGGATTTCCAGATTTGTCTCATCCTTCCAAAAGCAGCTCTAGCTTTGTTCAGACGTGACTGTATGTCTTCCTCTGTCCCTCCCAGTAGGGACACCACACTGCCAAGATATGTGATATGTTCTACATTTTCAAGTGATTGGTTATTTATGGTCACTGGTTGTTGGTTTGAACTGTTTGTCATGATCTTAGTTTTCTTTGTATTTATTCTCAGTCCCACCATTTCTGCTGTGCAGTTTAGTCTGTTATTTTTCTCTTGTATATGTTCATGTTTATGTGATAGGAGTGCTATATCATCTGCAAAATCAAGGTCCTCAAGCATGGTGAATGGAGTCCATCGTATGCCTCTTAATGTCCTGTCTACTGTGTTCTTTAGTATCCAATCAATCAAAAGATTGAAGAGGAGAGATGATATAACTCATCCCTGTTTTACACCCGTCTTTACTGGGATAATTTTTTATACTGCAGGAAAAGTCTTTATAGAAGAGAGCAATTATGTTGACTTTTGTTTCTGGAATTCCATAATGTCGTAAAATTTTCCACAGACCGTCTCTTTGGACGCTGTTAAAAGCTTTCTCAAAGTCCACAAAATTAATATATATACTTCTCTGCCATTCGTTGCATTGTTCTAAAATGTTACGTATGGCGAAGATGTGCTCAGTTGTTCCTCTGCCCTTTCTGAATCCTGCTTGTTCCACTCGTAGGCATTTATCTACTCCTGTTTCAAGCCGCATTATGATGATTTTACAAAATATTTTGCTTGGTACTGAGAGTAGAGTAATTTCCCTCCAATTATTGCAGTCTGTTAAGTCTCCTTTTTTGGGGATTTTGACTATTGTTCCTTCGGTCCAGTCATCAGGCAACACTTCTTTTTCCCAAAGATCCTTGAACAATGGTTCTATAATGCTAGCAGTTGTGTTGGGATCTTCTTTGAGAAGTTCTGCTGGCAGTTCGTCTTTGAATAACTACAATAAGATCCACTGTTTTGTGCATTTGGTTTTTATTGATTGACACACAAACAGAACATCGCAGATGTGTTAATCCAAGACTTGAAGAGAAAAACTACCTGGCCTATGTCGTTACACAAGAAAGCTTAATTTTTGGGCAGCCCATATAGAGATTTTTGGGGTCCGGCCAATGGGTCGTGACTCACGGCTTGAAGAACATTGGTTACATCAGATGTATCGACTGTTACATCGACTGTTGGCTTTTGCGCCTCTAGCAAATGAAATACGCATTTATTGCGTGTGCATATGTCTGGATTGTGCAATGACTAATTGTTTGTTCACCAGTTTGTTTTTGAATGGGACAGGGAGAGACATTTTATTTGATTTTCCACTGGCACAGGAACAGAGTAAGTATGGGATGACCCGACTTCTGTGATTTTGAAGCCTCGACTAAGACTTAGGAGGTTCATTCAGATGAACCCACACGCCCCCGTGGGGGTTGCGCCGCCCCATTGTGGGGAAAACAAGAATAGACCCACTACCTCCCCAAAAGCATGTCGTAAGAGTCGACTAATTGGGGAGCTTCCTTCGAAGTGCATCTGCCGGAGAGGCAAGGAACCAACAGTCTGACAAGAGAATGAGATCTGTAAAACTGATGCACACGCAACACTCAGGTTCTGGAGCAGGACTGCAGTTCAATAGTGGACGAGCAACCAGAACTTTCCGCCAGAGTTTACAGCTGGTGAACGCGAGGAAGAAGAAGAACCCACAAGGTCTGAGTACAGGGCACTGCAGGCTCAGCTACCATATACATAGAATAAAACCTATATAGTGTGCGTGCCAAACGGGACCACAAACCACCGAGCACAGACATTTTATGTAATCAGGGCAACCATTTGGTATATTTTATGTAATCAGGGCAACCATTTGGTATATTTTATGTAATCAGGGCAACCATTTTGTACACTTTATGTAATCAGGACACACATTGGGTACATTTTATGTAACCATGGCATACATTTTATGTAACCAGGGTATACACTGAGTACATTTTATGTTACCAGGGTACATATTTGTACGCTTTACATTTCTAGCGCGCACAGTGGGTATATTTTATGTAACCAGGGAGCATATTTTATACATTTTTATGAGTGAGTGAATTCCAGCCCCTGCTAGGACCCTCTGGCTACATACGGATGTGCCGTGGACTATCTCTCAGTTCTTAAGAAAGAGAATAGGGGCTTTTGAGCTGAAATGCTATAGAAAGACTCTCAGAATATCTTGGACAACGAAGATGAGAAATATTGACATCTTAAAAGATCTGAACATCAAGGAAGATTGGCTAATAAACAGCATCCTTTCTCGAAAGCTGAAATATTTTAGTCATATCAAGCGCCACGACGGATTGGAAAAAATGATAGCAGAAGGAATGGTACCAGGAAGGAGGGGCAGGGGCCGACCGACACGAAGATGGGCACAGGATATAAGTGACTCCTTGAGTGTGAACGTTCATGAGGCGGGAGAACTGGCGAGAGACCGAGTTTCTTTCAGGCAGACTGTGATGAGAGCGACGTTCTGCAAAGGACCTGCTAAATGATGATGACTAGGACCTCACAAAGATTAACACCGTGTGACACAAAGTACCACTATTTAGATGAGAATCCCCAGGGTTCAAGTCACAGGAATCACGTTCAACCGTTAGGTTATATTAGGGCCCCGGGGGATAGCCGGAGTGGGGCTTTAAAATAACCTTCCAAAAAATTTTGGTGCAGAATATGTAACAAGAGCCGAATAAAACAACAGTAACCATTAAATTCTTTAAACTTGCTTTATTTGACATTAAAGTTGTATGTATCTAAACCATTCCTAATAATAATAATAATAATAATAATAATAATAATAATAATAATAATAATGATAACCATCATGTCAACAACTATAACAAAATATTGTGTAGTAAAGATAACAAACGAAATTACTACTAGAATGTTAGATTATTGTAGTGTACGTGGTATTGTTAAGTATCCTGGTTATGTTTATGTTACCGTACAGCCCTCATTGCAACAACTGTTTTCAGACTACGAAACCAGTATTTCACTTTTGTCTAGTTCATGAGCGCAGTTGTAAATAGATGCCTGGGGATCGTCGCTGGAGCTACAGCCCTTGCGCTCGGTGACGCTTTCGGCAAGCGGTTCTACCAAGATAGACAAGAATCCTTTCGAATAAAATAATAAATAATAATGTCGGTATTCTTGACTTTATTATTTAGACCTAAATATTAAAACTATTTGACTTAAATATATGTGCTGTTGTTAGCACCTTTTGGTAGCAGCATCGTCTCTCGTGTTCTCCCTTAGCCTCTTTTTAACTCCAACTATCCTTTTGGTGTTCGACGTCTGTGGCTTAGGAGTTGCGAACGCGCTTCGTAATCCCGGGCTGCCGTGTTCGATACCATTTGCGGGCCTTGCGCCGGTTTCGACGGTGGTATCGAGAAACCGACTTCCAGAAAGCAATGGCAAACTACTGTACGTAAATTTGTCTTTTAAAAAACAACAGTCAAAAATCTTGTTGTCACCATGTTCTCGATTTTTCTTCTTGTCATACCGTGTATTGGCGTTTTATGGCAGCTGATGTTTTCTTTGTGTTTTAATTTTTGCCAGAAGCTCTTCATTTACTCTTTTCTTCCTTTCTGTATACTGTGTTATCATTTTTGTATGAAACCAAAATGTTGCTTCCATCGACGATAAACTGCGTTTCTTGTGTTGGGCTGTTGGTTTTGGCACTTCTAACGGCTGCCCTATGTATTTAATGCCTGTGTATGCTATTGGCTTGGCCAAGACTGCACTAAGTGCCAGTTTTTTTACAAGGACCAGGGATGGAAATTATGTTGGTTTTGTTGGCACAGGGAAGGAGCAACTATGGAACCGCTTGTTTGCTGTGAAGCAGAAACTACGATTACTTGTTGACCAGATTTCTGTGGCTGTTATATAATTATTTTTATTTGTAAACTAACCTCGTGACTATCCATGATCTACTTTCACAGATTTAACGTTCGGGTACCGGGCCCTCATTGTGGGAAAAATAAGAGTAGACCCTCTGCCTAACTAACAAGCATGTCGTAAGAGTAAAGTAATTAGGCGTTTCCTTCGAAGTCGGAGTACGTAAGCTGGGGAGGAGGGAACCAACAGTCTGTAAAACAGACATGTTCTGGAATAAGACTTACGTTACGAAGTGGACGACCGACCAAAACATTTCGCCGGAGTTTACAGTCCGTGAACGCATAAAAGAACAATAAGAAGACTTCCTTAGATCCGATGCATACGTATGTATGTCTGTCTGTGCGTTCATGTGTGTGCACCACCGCATGTACGTGTGTATACATAATTATCAACACTGTTAATTACCCTAATGTAATACTGTCACAACAATAGGAACAGAAATACGTTCTGCTTAAAAACAGTCCTTCTTCTTCTGCCCTTCTAGCCCCTAATGGAGAATAGGCCCTCAACTTACTCATGCTAAGTCGTTCTATCCTTTGCTATCGCATGCAGCTCTTTCCATGTCCTCCCCATCTTTCTAACTTCATTCTCCAGCTCCCTTCTCCATGTGTTTTTTTTTTGCCTTCCTTTATTCATATGTCCCTGTGGATTCCAGTGCAAAGACTTTCTAGTTATTTTGTTCTCCGGTTTTCTCAATGTGTCCTATCAAACTTAGTTACTTCCTAGGATGTACGTGTACGGTTTTTTTCTCTGTTCGTACATAACCTCTGTGAAGAATCAGTTTTTCTTTTGTTAAAGACAAGACATTATGAGATTTTATCACCTTCAATACAAATTACTCCCCGTGTGGGTTCCGGGGTCTTGTTGTTATAGGGAAAACAAGAATAGACCCACTGCCTACCCAAAAAGCATGTAAAAGTCGACTAATTAGCAGCTTCCTTCAAAGTCGGAAGTGCGTCTGCCTGAGAGGCAAGGAAACAACAGTCTGCATACAAATGAGTCAGATCTGTAAAACGAATGCACACGCAACACTCAGGTTCTGTAACAGGACTGCAGTCCAGAAATGGATGAACAATCAGAGTTTACAGCTGGTGAAAGCGAAAAAGAAGTAAAAAAAAATACAAATTACCAGCCTAGAGCATTTATAAATGTCTTTTTTTTTTTTTTTTTTGAGCCCCTCACACAAATTTTGAAACGTCCCAGCATATACTGCATGTCCTTTTGTTTCAAACAGCTATCACTTGACTTTGAACGCAACATTTAATGAGCAAAGTATGACAATTTACAATACCAATTAGAAAAAAAGCACTGCTATGGAAATTTCATATTCGTAAATTTTGGTATAAACTGATCTCCTCGCTGCTTATTTTTTATTTCAGCTAGGATGAAACGATAATGTCAACAACGTGTTGTTAGTCGCGGTGGCGTAGTGGCATATCGGCCTAAAGGTTTTGGGTTGGAATCCTCACAGGGAGTAGATATTGAAAAATTAACGGTCACTATGCCTTCTTTTTCTGCCTTCTATCCACCTAGTGGAACATAGGCCCTCAACCAACTCAAACCAAGCCGCTCTATCCTTTGCTATTGCATGCAGCTCGCCCCATGATCTTCCCATCCTTTCAACTTCACTTTGTAGCTAAGTTCCCAATGTTTTGGGGGTGGGGGGGGGGGGGGGGGTTTCTTTATTGATATGACCCCGTGGATTACAATGTAAAGACATTATATATATATATATATATATATATATATATGTGTGTGTGTGTGTGTGTGTTTCCTCAGCGTGTGTGTGTCCTATCTAATACCAGCGTCTTTTCTTCACCCCTCGATTCATTGCAACTTGTTTAGTTCTCTCACAAAGCTCAACATAAGTGATTCTATCATACCATTTAGTTCCCTATATTCTGCACAGACACCCTTTAATTAATGTTTGTAGTTTATCAGTAATTGCTTTAATGGTTCATGTATTCGCTCCATACAGCAGTAGGTAGCATTTGACATTCGAATTAACAATTTTAAGTTTAGAACTAGTTTTAATTTCTTCTAAACTCCACAAATTCTATGGTGCTATGATGTGCCTTGTTTAAAATGGGTGCTAGGAAATGTAATGGAAGTAAAGGCGGCTGGTAGAATTACCTCATTACTTGTGAAATACCAACTGGTCTATACAAAGATGACTCTAGAACACGGCTAATGCTTCTCTGGTGTGAAAAGGGTTCACTGCTTACTTACTTGACAGTTGTATAGTTCTATGATTTCCCTATCTGTCCTTACTAATGAAACATTTATGCAGTCTTATAAAATGACTTCTTCTTCTTATAGTCCATGTTCCTGTCTATCCACAACCTTCTATTTTGTTTTCTTTCACTCATCTCGGACACAGACTATTCTCCATGCAATGACGTCAAACTGTTCAACATCTTTTCTCTCTGCCTCCCTCTGCCTCTCCTGCACTCAAGTTTTCCTTCTGTCACGATGTATGCTAGTTTTCTTTTTCTCATCACATGACCAAAGAATGTAGATTGTATCTTTCTGGCGTGGGAAATTGCTTCTCTGACAAATAATAATAATTTAAATTTACTTGACTGAACAGTAATTTGCATTGTGCCCTAAAAACAAAACATCATCATCAGCATCATCATCATCATGTAGCAAATTCTTGACTCAATGTAACCCTCACCACAGCCCACTACAACCCAACCGGGTCCAATGACATCATTCATGCCGTATATACTTTCCTGTTGTCTTCTTGTTCCGTCCTTTTTGTGTGTGCTGCACGGACCTTGCATTTTCTACAGGGTACAATGCCCTTTCACTGCTGTTCTTTTCACGCTGCTGCAATCTTTGATTTCATAATCATCATCATTATCCTCATTTGCAATTATAATTCACACAGAACCAGTCCAGTTCTCCTCCATTCCATTCTATGCTGTGCAATCATTTCTCCTCCATTCCGTTCGATGCTGTGCAATCATTTCTCCACCATTCCGTTCTATGCTGTGCAATCATTTCTCCACCATTCCGTTCTATGCTGTGCAATCATTTCTCCACCATTCCGTCTGCCATATCAGGTCTGTACCCTGAAAATCAGGGATACCCCTAGGTCGTGCGGCGCCGTGCATGCTCCGTTGAAGGCGCCAGAATGTCACAAGAGATCCCTCGGAGCAAACGCTCTTGCAGAATTCGTTCCATTTCGCTGTCTTAGCTTCCTTCGCAATTACCTTGAAAGCCACAATGTCTGCTTGTTGACCTCATCTTTCAGACCTGATCAGTGCGTTTTTTCTTTCCTCAGAAAGTTTCGTGTGGACGGATCAATTTTCCTTGCCTTTTGCCATGCCTTGACAGCTTTCCCTTTTTCTAGCCACGCCATGTTGACTACTTCTATAAAAATATAGGTCTAGCCTTATATGTCCTATAAGCCTAAAGGCGTTGAAAAGGGTCCTTAACTTTTTTTTTACAACGAAGCGCCATCTTCTTTGGCTAGCAACTGTTATTACCAGTCGTTCTCCAGAATTTTTCTTACTTCTTCACCCCACTTGAATTTATCCAAGTATAGACGTTTGACGTTTGTCCACAGTTTTTAAAATATCCGCGACTTGTTGCTTTTTTACGAAAAGTTTTCTCGATTTTCAGATTTTCTAAGCAAGACATAATGACGGTAATAATAGTGAAATATAATAAAGAGATGTAGCCGAGACAGCGAAGTGATTACCAGCTCACCTGCTGACTGGAATATTTAGGGTTCAAATCCGCATAGTGACGAACACGTTTTGCCCCCTTTTTCAAAATGGACCTCGGCTCCTAGGGCGACAAAACCTACCCGTGTACTAGGCAATGTCATGGAAGGTAAATACGGTAGGTATGATGTTAACCCCATCACCCACCGAGTGCCCATTGGTGTATAAAATATTACTCTAGCATCATATGCTCGATGCTCTACTGGGATTAATAAATACTTTTGTTTTTAAATTAATTATAACAAAGATTCCTGGGGATCGTTGCCGGAGCTACGGAGGTCGTGCTCTGTGCGGCGCTTTCAACCAACGGCTAGCCGTAGAGAGGGCGAGCCGCATGGGATAAAACCTAGTGCAATGAAGTCTATCCTCTCGACTTTAACTTTAAAGATCGGGGTAATAATAGACACCATGCTGGGTAAAATAAAGAACCCTTTACCACGCTCGTAGGTGTATTGGGCATACAGAGCCGGGCCTATATTTTATATACCACACGGCTCTTGATAGTCGATGCTGTAAGCATCACGCCAGCCACCTTTACTTCCTATAAATGTTACCTGGTGCCCATTTAAAGCTGGTTCAACCTGGCAGCCAAGGTCGTCTTTGAAAAAAAAGTCCACCAACAGTTCGAATTAAAACCCACGACTGTCTGATCCACAGGTGAGCATCCAAGCGCTACACCACACTACAGTCTATATCACATTTGATGGAAGTTGTAGAGAGCAGATTCCTGGCATTGTTGACACTTTGGTGAGAACACTGATTGTTGACGAAAACACAGATGAAGGTGATATTGTAGTTTACACAGATAGGTCAGTAATTAGGGGCAAGCGAAGTGCATGGACCTTCACAGTAAGCTCAAGGGGGAAACGCGTCAAGTAGATGAATGGCGCCTTTGCTGTTACAACTAGTAGCCTTTCAATGGAAACTATGGCTGTAACAAGGGCTTTAGCATGGCTTGGTACTCAAAAGTTCATACACCTATGCTTTCTTAGTGACACGATGAATTTGCTTGAAAAAATCCAAGCTGGATTTATCGGGCAAGAATGGGTTGAAACACTAAGCACTTCACGAATATCTGCCCTAATCTTCATCTTTGTGCCAGGTCATGCAGGTGTTCAAGGGAACGAGCGTGCAGACTGCCCTGCTGACAATGCAGTTGCTATGGCTGGCCCAGTACTGGACAGAAGTGATGTTATCAACGCCATGCGCTGCACTTACCGTACCGAGGAGAACGCCAAAGGACATGACTTCATATCCCTGTCTAGACTGATGGATATGGGGGTGCAGCCTGAAGCTGCGAGCAATGAACATTTTACTAAGAGGACAAGACGTTCCATTAACCAACACAGAACAGGCGTCATCGGTCGTTTTACACTTGTGAAGCTTTCGAGGAGGAGATCACAGCACCTACGGATCTGTCTGGAGTGCTGTGATGATAATCCTTTCGAATCCCTAATCCCTAATCACCACGGCCTGTAAATTTGCTTAGAAAAACCACAACAGCAACCCCCTCCCAACCCCCCCCCCCCCCCCCCAAAAAAAAAATTGCTGGGGCTGGTAGTGCAAAGGATATGCAACTAACTAACTAACTAATACGAGATACAAACAAGCCTTCATCCAACACATCTTCACAGTGCTGTGCCGCACACTAATGGGTCGCGAAAAACAGTTTGAAAAGCTCTGCAATAGATAAATGTAGACCTCTGATTAAGTCCATTATGAATAGATGAATGTACACACAAAAGTACACATATGTGTAAGTTTATTTATATGTACACCACCAAGTCGCACTTGTACAATATGTACATTATATAGAACATAACATTCTAAAACCAGAGTAAATGACATAGTAAGCGAAATTAACTATCCCAACATTATCATAATCAATGGTTATGTCCAGACAAAGAATAACTGAACACAAAACAGCTGCTAGGGAAACGGGCGGAAATCAGGAAACGCGCGCAAAAAAAAAAAAAAAAAGCGAATGTTTCTATAAAAGCGTTTATCAGCGAAAAAATAATTAACAGAAACACTTCATTAAAAAAAAAAAAAAAATAGAGACAACCATCCCGAAAGAAAGTGATTTTAATGCCGGGAAATCGAAAGCAATAGTTAAATGTTCGCAAACGGAAATGGTCTGTGTCTGTCGTTCGTTAAGTTTCTTAGGGACATTTTTCATTCTATGTATCAGGTCTGGCCTATGCTATGTCAAAACGAAGATGTTATTCTCCTAGGGGTATTTACGTTATGTTTTTGGAGGCTGAAGCAATGCCGCTTTAGGAGAGGTAACAGAAGAAACGGGTAGAGTAAAACATATTTAAAGATCTGTAAAACCGATTCAAACGTAAGACGTACTGGGACAAAGCTAAAAATCCAGAAACGGACAAACAAATCTGGACTTTCCGCTGACGTTTACAGCCAGTGAAAGCAGCCAAGCAAACCAACAACTGGGTTCAGCATTTGATACAGTCAGTTCAATATTTGGTACAGTCATAGTAAGATGATGATGTTTTATAAGACGGAGCTCTGAAAGCCGCTAACTGACAACTAGCTGAGTTTTGGAACATGTCTCGCATGCTCATCCCAGGAAATGAGCTAAAGTCTGAAGGTGCCGGATTTAAATCGGTGGAGGCAGCTGGGTTCATGTACCAGCTACTGGCTCGTGGGTAGCCAAAGTCCTTATGTTGCGACATGGAGGAAAAGACGCTGGAACTTAGGCCGTTGGCTTGGTGGAGGGAGGAAGAGTGTGGCGATAAATGGCTCGTATGTCCTCCATGGCTATGAGAGTTGGCAAGCGGGCTTCCTGTGTTGTCATCCGCGCAGCCGTGACTGCCGCCTCCGTTAGCGCTGCTGCTGGTTGGGTTGTTTGTGGACATGTTCATCACTCCGTGATGGTGATGCCTGGATAATCCGTTACTGGGTTGCTGACTATGGCCTGCTGGGATATGCGGCGTGCTGGCAGATGGGTAGCCAGAGCTAGACGAGGCTGATCCGTTGCCGCAGTGGTAGTTATAGCTGGTGGCAGGGGGTGAAGCTGCTTGGCTGCAGGCAGTGCTGGGCCGGTAGAGCTCCGAAGAGCGGGAGTAGGACAGAAGGTGTGGGGAAATCAACGGTGGGGGTCGAGATGAGAGGGGAGTGCTAGACGTAGCTCCCATGTCGGCTCCGTTAGCCAGATGTGACGGTGATAGAA
This sequence comes from Candidula unifasciata, assembly GCA_905116865.2. NCBI lineage: Eukaryota > Metazoa > Mollusca > Gastropoda > Stylommatophora > Geomitridae > Candidula > Candidula unifasciata. The sequence goes on along the minus strand of CAJHNH020001057.1, from coordinate 504,261 downwards.
AGTTTTCTACTGAAAAGTTGCTGACTGATGATTCTATTGGTGACATAGGATCGGGAGGCAGGGACAAGGAACTGCTTGATACTCCACATAACCCTTGTCCTTGAAGACTCAGCCCATGGCCTTGAAGCTGATTGTGCGAGAGATGGGAGGAGTGGTGAGAAAGGAGTCTGGCTCCGCCCATCCTATCAACCATTGGATGATGATGATGATGATCAACTAGACCTCCTCCTCCTATACACTCTGACTGAGGAGGGTCAGATGGTTCGACCTTCGTGCTTCTGGTCAGTTCCCCAGGAGACATTGAATTCCGATGACGCAACGAGTCCTTCTCTAACTTCACTGGAGTCTCAGAATCTGACATCGACCCGGAAGTATTACTAGCGTTTCCATTTGACATGGAACCAGAGTCGCCCCTTGAACTGTTATGTTGTATCTCCCCTTCCTCTAGACCTTCCTTTATCCCTTCCTTATTCTCATCCAAGCGCTTTAACCTCTCCTCCTTTTCTTTCTCCGCTGGACTCCTCTTAAATCGACGTCTTCGCCGGAGGTAACTCCCATTGTCGAACATGTTGTAGCTCTCCGGGTGAAGAGTCCAGTAGCTTCCCTTTCCTGGCTTCTTGTCATCCCTTGGAATCTTGACGAAACACTCGTTTAAGCTCAAGTTGTGGCGTATTGAGTTCTGCCAGCCTTGTCTGAAAATACAAAGATTACAGAAAGTTAAAGTAACAGTCCCAAAACTAGAGAGGAATTTATGGAAGCACGTAACATTTATTATGATACATTTCTGGGCTGGCCTATAGTGACATAACAAAACCCTTAACCCGCTAGGCTCGTGAATGTGTATCAACTGAAGCATACAGAACCCGATATCTTTTTTTGTCTTCCGATAGTTAAAGAAGTGTATAATAATTTGGATCTGTCCATTTCTTGGTTCTGTCATTCTTCTTTGCCTCCCTCACTTCCTACCCTCTTCTTGGACTACCCTCAGTGTCCCTTGAAGTAGAATCTTTGCAATGGAATCATGTCTCAACATGTTCCAGACTAGCTTGCTAAGTCTAACTACTACCAGAAGAGGCTCCTGACGTCCTTCGAATTTGTTAATGTTGTCTCTTACATATTTGTTAGTTTCGTGTTCTAAATAGCTGATTAGTAAAAGTTGACTATAGCCTTTTTGTGTCCAAACCTTGAAAACTCCCTTCCATTTCTGCAGTGAGAGTCCAACTCTTACATCCGTATAGGAAAATCGACAATAACATTTATTTGGATATTTTGACCTATTGGCCTACACTACGATTTAATGATGAGATGGGTTCATTTCAACAGAATCCTACGGGTTGCATTGTATGGGGTAAGGGGGGGGGGAGGGGGGGGGGTGTCGCGCGGAAGAGGCATGGGTAATATTAGATACAGAACAGAAAAAAAAGGGATTGCAGTTTAAAAGCTCAGCGTCTGCGAAGAACCGTTTTTTTTTTTAATATCTAGAAACCATGAGGTGTTAACTCATTCGCTTGGTACTATGGATATCGCAACCCTTCGGCCTTGTTTCAATAAAAGATACCGTGAATCTGGGAGAAATGTGGCTTTTTTGCCAACCCCCGGGCGTGAACGCGGACCACAAGCCACTTAAACTCTATATGTTGGCAACAACGTTCCTGAAATCTCATGAACTTCATGGGGAAGATTCTTCGGAACGCATGCTTTTCTTACTGGTTATACACGTTATCACCTTGGAGTGTGATTCCCCTTGTCTCCTTATACCACAGTAGAAGTCTATTGTCTGGAAAGTCTCAAAGGTGACAACAATAATAATAAAGGATTGTTCTTTTTCTGGTGGAATGCTCGGTATGCTTTACCCACACCTTTAAGGCTTCGTTTTAGCGCTATTTTATTAGACACATTTGTGCGAGTACCGGCACCTTTTGTTACACTTTGTAATGAGCACAGGAACCATTTTTTTCTCCACAAGACGCAAACCTGCCTTTTAATGCCGAATGCCGAAGAAGAAGAAGAAGAAGAAGAAGAAGAAGAAGAAGAAGAAGAAGAAGAAGAAGAAGAAGAAGAAGAAGAAGAAGAAGAAGAAGAAGAAGAAGAAGAAGAAGAAGAAGAAGAAGAAGAAGAAGAAGAAGAAGAAGAAGAAGAAAAAATAGAAGAAATAGAAGAAGAAAGAAGAAGAAGAAGAAGAAGAATAAGAAGAATAACAAAAAATAGAAGAAATAGAAGAAGAAAAAAAAAAGAAAGAAAAAAGAAGAAGAAGAAGAAGAAGAAGAAGAAGAAGAAGAAGAAGAAGAAGAAGAAGAAGAAGACAAAGAAAAAGAAGAAGAAGATGAAGAACAACAACAACAACAACTACAGCAAGCATATTTAGAGTTGTGGAAATGTACAAGTTAAAAAAGCAATTTTCCCGCCCTAAGGTATACTGAACACATAGTACAAGCCACATATCAATATAGACTGATCACAGTCTAACGTCAGTCGCCTGAACTTTCCAGGTAACTTCCTGCCTGATATCAAAGCTCCTACACTCGTTATTAACACTCATTGCGTAGGCTACACGATCTTCCTGCCTCTGCTTTTAAAAACTTCACTTTGTTACAAAGTGGGAAAATTAAACCAAATATAATGTCGGGGTAAAGAAAATAACTATGCTTTATAACCCTATTTTGTTTTGTTATGTCTAGTTATTCCAACCATCTATTTCGTCATATTTGTAGAGTTGATATCAGGCAAGAAATTCAAAAATTCCTTTTTCGTGACATATTTCATATTAGCCGAATCACTTACGACTCAAGCTTTCAAGTTATGGGTATTCCCACTGGATTTCCGATTGGTTCGTAAAGGGAAAAATCATTTTCCAAACATTTATTTTGCAATAACCGTGTGAAAACATTGGGTAATGATTTTGTACCCACAAAAAAAAAAAAAGTGGACTTGTAAAGATGCTAAACGCATTAGCTGTCTGAAGTTATATTTTGACTCTATAAAAAAAAAAAGTAAATATTTTCTGTTACTCTATTACTAAGAGTAATTACTTTCTGTATTATCTATAAAAATAATTATTTAATTATTATTATAAATATGATTATATCTTCTTTGTGATTAAAATATATCTTCTTTTTTTTTTTTACATAGGGATAACTACAATATATCTTCTCTATAACTAAGACAAATCTTCTTTGTTGCCAACATAAATCTTCTCCATGACAACAGTAGGACCTCTGTAGTATAGAATATAAAATCTATATGACTAAAATATACATTTTCTATGATTGAAATATAGCTTCTCTATGACTGAAATATATCTTCTCTATGACTGAAATATAGCTTCTCTGTGACTGATATATAGCTTCTCTGTGACTGAAATATAGCTTCTCTATGACTGAAATATAGCTTATCTGTGACTGAAATATAGTTTCTCTATGACTAAAATATAGCTTTTCTATGACTGAAATATAGCTTCTCTATGACTGAAATATAGCTTCTCTATGACTGAAATATAGCTTCTCTATGACTGAAATAAAGCTGCTCTGTGACTGAAATATAGTTTCTCTATGACTAAAATATAGCTTCTCTATGACTGAAATTTAGCTTCTCTATGACTGAAATATAGCTTCTCTATGACTAATATATAGCTTCTCTATGACTGAAATATAGCTTTTCTATGACTAAAATAAAGCATCTCTGCGACAATAATATATTTCCTCTATGATGAAAATTAATTTTTTAAATTACCAACAATAAATCTTCTTACATATATCTTCTAAATTCTCTATAACTTAAATATATCTTCCCTATGACTGAAATATACCTTCCCTATGACTGAAATATACCTTCCCTATGACAGAAACATACCTTCCCTATGACTGAAATATACCTCCCCTATGACTGAAATATGCCTTCCCTATGACTGAAATATACCTTCCCTATGACTGAAATATACCTTCCCTATGACACAAATATACCTTCCCTGTGACTGAAATGTACCTACTCTAAAACTAAAATACATCCTGTAATATTACTAAAATATACCTGCACATTTATTAAAGTGTGTCTCATCCGTTACTAAAATTAAGTTATGCTACTCTAGTACTAAATTATCTCAAACGTAAGTAAAATAACATGCCTTCATGTGTGTATTGTGCGTATAGGGATAGACTTATATTTTTTTTAGACCTGTCGGCCCATGGTGTGGGTGATGTGGTCAGCATCACACCGGTCGCCTTCATTTCCCAGGACTGCACCTGGTACCCACTCAAGGCTGCGTCGGCCTGAACCAAGTTCATCTTTGAAAACAGTCCGGCTCCGTGAATTTTAGCGTTACCCATTTTTTTTTTTAGGTTGAAATAGAAGGAGCATTGATACAGACTTTTAGAGAATATAATCTTACGAACAATTGTTGGGTCCATCAAAGATGACAGCAGGGAAAACTGAAAGTAAAAAGCAACCAGAAGATGTATAATTTATTTAAATCACCAATTACTGGCACCATACACTTATGGACAGCAATGGGTCGTGCATAGAGAGAGAATGGCAGATAACATAAATAATAATAGTTTTAAAAAAAGAAACTGCTTACACAAAGGTATTGAACTAAAGTAGATAACGAGGCAGAGGAGCAAGAAGAGGGTCGAAAGATATTGGAGCGGCAGAGATGTGGTTTTATAGATGAATTATGAGAATACCCGGGACAGATAAAAAGAGCAATAAGGATGTCTTGAAAGAAATGACACATGATCACCAACGCCACGCGGTTTGGCCATAAGGAGAAGAAGAAGAAGAATCACAGACCAACTGAAAAGAGAAGATCACTCACAGCGTTGAATGAGTGCCGTTGATGTCTTCAGCTATGAACCTCAAGGGTTCGGAATGCTGAAGAAAATGAATATTTCAATTAGACTTGGTTGACTCAGGAGTAGTAATAAGAACAACATAATCTTGCTTCTGCTGAAGATTACACTCGCTATCCTCCATATTTTAATTAGACTGTGTTGACTCAGAAGTAGTAAAAAGAACAACATAATCTTGCTTGTGATAAAAATTCAACTCGTTATCCTCCATATTTTACTTAGACTGGGTTGATTCAGGAGTAGTAATAAGAACAACATAATCTTGCTTCTGTTAAAGATTCAACTCGTTACCCTCCACCATGCCACCTGAATTAAACTGTTCCTAACCTGTTTTTACACCTGTACGTAAAGTAAAAGTCCCTTTTCCACGCCTTTAGTCGTATAGGGCATATAGGACTAGACCTATACCTTTATAGACCAATCGGCACAAGATGGGTGATGTGGTCAGCATCACACACACCAGCCGCCTTTACTTCCCAGGACTGCACCCGATACCAGCTCAAGGCTAGGTCGACCTAAGAGTTATAGTCATTTTCGAATTTTAAAAAAAATCCTGCTCCGCCAGGGAGCGAACCCACGACCTTCCGATACGCACGCGAGCATCTAGCCGCTACGCCACGGCGACTCCCCTTTACACCTGACGGCTAACCAAAGGATGGGATTTTGTTTCGCAGCCCACGTGACGGCTAACCAAAATAGGGGATTTTGTTTAGCAGCCCACCTGACGGCTAATCAAAATAGGGGATTTTGTTTAGCAGCCCACCTGACGGCTAATCAAAATAGGGGATTTTGTTTAGCAGCCCACCTGACGGCTAAGTAAAATAGGGAATTTTGTTCACAGCCCACCTGACGGCTAACCAAAAGAGGATTTTGTTTAACAGTCCACCTGAAGGCTAATCAAAATAGGGGATTTTGTTTAACAGTCCACCTGAAGGCTAATCAAAATAGGGGATTTTGTTTAACAGTCCACCTGAAGGCTAATCAAAATAGGGGATTTTGTTTCGCAGCCCACATGACGACTAACCAAAATAGGGGATTTTGTTTCGCAGCCCACCTGTCGGCTAACCAAAAACAGGTGTAGACAGCCATTTTTAAAAATTAAATCCGATTTCACAAAACTACCGTTTTCAGTCGAGGCTAATTATTTTCTTTTACTTTTTCGCATTCACCGGCTGCAAACTGCGGCGGAAAGTTCTGGTTGTTTAACCACTTTTGGACTCCAGTCCTGTTCCAGAACCTGAGTGTTGCGTGTGCATCTGTTTCAGAGGTCAGACTCATTTGCATGCAGTCTTGGTTCCCTGCCCCTCCGGCAAATGTACTCAGACTTTAAAGGAAGCTACCAATTAATCGACTCTTACGACATGCTTTTGGATAGGCAGTGGGTCTGTTCTTGTTTTTCCCTACAATGGCGCCCCAGAACCCACACTTCTTCTTCTTCTTCTTCTTCTTCTTCTTCTTCTTCTTCTTCTTCTTCTTCTTCTTCTTCTTCTTCTTCTTCTTCAGCATTCGTATCCCTTGAGGTTCATTGCTGCAAATATCACCCGCCTCTATTCATCTCTCTGGTGAGCCTTCTCTTTCCAGTTGGTGAGACCAAGTGTTTGCAGGTCTGTCTGCATATTATCTCTTCATCGTCTTCTTGGTCTCCCTCATGGTCTACGACCATTAATCTCCCTGGTTTATGCAGTTTTTACTTCTCTGTCATCTGACATTCTTTCAATATGTCCCAACCATTTCAGTCTATTAGCGCTTATGATGCCAGTAATCAATGATAATTTGAACAGATTATGAATTTCGTTGTTGCTTCTCACTCTCCTTTCACCGCTGTTTGCATCTTTGATGGGTCCAAAGATTCGTCTCAAGACTCTGTTTTCGAAAACCTATAATAAAGCTCTATCTCTTTTATCCATACAGGAATTAAATATTTATATTCTCCCTCTGAGGTGTTCTTTCTATAGATTGCAATCTTGGAAGAGAAAAACTACCTACCATACCCCGATTAGTAAAAAATTGGCTGCGAACTACCTGGGTTCTTCTGCGGCCCCACCACTTCCTACGAATTGAAAAACACTGATCTTTAACGTACTAGGGATTAATAACTGAATATATATTAGCGTAATAACCGTTGTACATCCAAAGCTAGTTGCACTTCAGTAACGTGCCTAAGTAGTGGCACTTGAGCGGCGTGACCAAGTGGCTGTGCCACAAATGAAGTCGATTACGAGGTGACCAAATTATCTGATCTGTTGTGGGAATAGAGGACGACGTATTCCAGGGGGAGGCAATTCAGCATGCGATGTGGACATTCCATGGGAGATAACAGGATAATTCTGACATACATGTATAATCCTGTGAGAGACTGGCCTGTCAGGGAGTATTAGGTGTGCTTATAATCTGTATGTCCATGGAGAGAGAGAGAGAGAGAGAGAGAGATAGATAGATAGATAGATAGATAGATAGATAGATAGATAGATAGATAGATAGATAGATAGATAGATAGATAGATAGATAGATAGATAGATAGATAGATAGATAGATAGATAGATAGATAGATAGATAGATAGATAGATAGATAGATAGATAGATAGATAGATAGATAGATAGATAGATAGATAGATAGATAGATAGATAGATAGATAGATAGATAGATAGATAGATGGATAGATTAGATGGATAGATAGATAGATGGATGGATGGATAGATAGATAAAGAAAACAAACGAGAGATAGAAAAATACAGAGAGGGAGAGAGAGAGAAAGAGCAAGAGAGAGAGATAGAGAAAAACACACTGAGCGAGAAAAAATACAGAGAGAGAGAAAGAGCAAGAGAGAGATAGAGAAAGATACACTGACATAGAGAGAGAGCGAAAGAGAGAAAGAGAGAGAGAAAGAAAGAAAGAAAGAGAGAGAGAGAGAGAGAGAGAGAGAGAGAGAGAGAGAGAGAGAGAGCGGATAAATGCTACCTTAAACTCCCAGTTAAGATTTCACTGTAAAACTGAAATACTAAATCATTTCTTGACTCCTGACGGATGAGTTCAGTTCTTGACAATTTAGAAAAGTGAACACAAGTAGACGTGCTGAAGCATTCTTGACGGTAGGCAAAAACACGTGACACGGGCGGCCAATCTGTCAGCAGACCCAGTCCATCTGTATAACACATTACTGGGTGGAGGGGGAGAGAAGAGAGCAGAGAGTGAGAATATGTGGGGGAATGGGGGAGAAGAAGAAACAGGAGAAGGAGAGGAAAGAGATGGAGAGAGGTAAGGTAAATGTGAAGGAGAAAGACAGCAAGGAAGATAACAGATATAGTGGAAAGAAGAAAGAAGGGATAGAGAGAAGGGAGAGAGAAAGGGTGAGAGTGGAGAGAGAGAGAGAGAGAGAGAGAGAGAGAGAGAGAGAGAGAGAGAGAGAGAGAGAGAGAGAGAGAGAGAGAGAGAGAGAGAGAGAGAGAGAAGGAGAAGGAGAAAGATTATGAGAAAAAAAAAGCAGAAAGAACTCTGACCAACGGTTCTCGTCTCCTTTATATTTGTAGACCTTCTTCACAATTTTACAAAATCACCGGCAGGAAATTCCGCAACATCTGGAGGTGGTAAAATTAACGCCCTAGTGTGAAAATTGTTCATCCCTATGTGAAAACCATCACCTGTTTTCCCAAGTCAGCACAGTCTTGTGTGGGTACCAGGTACAGACCTGGGAAGTAAAGGCGGCCAGCGCTATGGGATACCACATCACCCACAAAGTGCCTTTTGCTCTTTAAAATATAGGTCTAGCCCTATATACCCTATACGGCTGAAAGGCGTGAAAAACGGTCATTTACTTTGTAACCATATAAAGTAAAGGACCCGTTTCCTTGCCGTCACGCATATAGGTATATAGAGCCAGACCTATATTTGATTGACCAAGCAGTGTTGGGTTGTTGATGTGGTCAAAATAACACCGGCCGCTTTTACTTCTCAGGACTGTACCTGGTACCTACTCCAGGCTGGGTCAACCTAAGAGCCATAGGCATATACAAAAAAAAAAAAAAAATAAGAACCGCTCTTAAATTACCATATGCAACGAAATATTCGCTGTGCTTTAAAACAAACATCATATTGTATGAGAAAATCCTCTCCGTATGAATTTGTTTGGATATCCAGAAACTATGAGTTGTTAACCCTTTGGCTTGGTACTATTGATATCGCAACCCTTTGGCCTTAAATTTATGATAGATACCGTATATCTGGGAGAAAATATGGCTTTTTCTGCCTACTCCAGGGCGTGAACCCGGACCGCAAGGAGTTCGTCACCCGGTCGCCGCATAGTCAGGTTTAATCAGCAGAGCTGGCCAGCCGGGCACACCCTCCCCACCCCCCCCCCATAAAAATAAATCAGAATCTGTGCCAAAATCATCCATCCCTTTGCAGTAAGATTACATCACCGTGGTAACACTTTATGAGGAGAAGAAGAGAGGAGAGGGGTGACAATATTAACGATGAATCGGTCAAGAAAAGACCAAAGCATTGCAATACCGGACATTCTCAGGACACTAATAGAAATGACTCTAAACGCAACACCACAATTGGTATTCCAGCCCCTGTGAAGGCAGGGATTTTTTCACGTGGACTTCTAGTAATTTCTTCTGGTCTCTGTGTAGTAAGTCTAGACACCCGTGACGGGGCTGCCCGGGCGAAATTTAGAGTTAAAAACCTACTCAAAGGGCCTACGAGAAAGTATTAGGTTCCATCCACATCACGACTGCATATATTCACACACAGACACACACACACCGCCTGGCCAAATCGAAGGGTGACAAAACAAACAGGATACACCAAGAAAGAAGAGGAAAGACATGCACAAGTAACAACAGGGTGGAGGACGAGCGGTCTGAATCGGATGGAAGCATCAAGCCCAGAGATGACACAGATACTCGAATTTAGTCACGAAAGTGACGCAAATAACCCAGACCACAAATATAGGCGGAGACTGTTAGCAGCCTCGGCTAGCTAGCAGCAGTCTGAAAGTGGTCGACCTTTTCATTTTGTATCAAAAGGACTTGGACTTACACACACACACACACATATATATACATACACATGCATATGTAGATCTTTTCATAATTGACCTTACTAGCCGGGTCGACCCAGCCTAATATGTGTACAAGGTAATGCCACGGGAAATAAAGGCAGTCGGCGTGATTTTGACCACACCTCCCACCCAAAGCCGATTTAGAAATTATTTTAAAATAGTTGTCTCGCTTATAGGAACAGTCGCTGGGATTACCATCTCAAGGTTGAGAACCATGCAGGTACATCATCATCATCATCAGGTGCCTTGCCGACTGGCGTGGGCGATCATGCCTCTTGATAATCTGCCATCTCCTGTAGCATGTATCAGTTCGTGTGCCGACACACTTCCATGCCATGCAACAAGACTGTCAAGCATCTTCTCTCGTTGTCTTGCTCTATCGCTCTTTCTACAGATCTTTCCAGTGGTCACAACATGTTCTATTATCTCTCTTCTCATAACATGGCCGAAAAAGGATGACTGTCTCCTTTTGATGTCTGTGATAAGTTGTCTTCGGGCTGCAGCCTCTTTCAAAACCTGTTTGTTGCTCTTTTTGGCTGTCTAAGGAATTCTAAGCATTCTTAGATGCAGATACAAATCTATGAAACCCTGTTCCACTCTACGTTCAACCGTATAACCACATCCCACAGTTGTTTTGAAGCCGTCGTGAAGTAGCGGCTTGACGCCAGCCTGACGATCTGTAGCTTGTGGATTTAGGTCCTGATAAAGCAAAACTTTTTCGAAACTAAACTTTAAATTATCCAGGTAAATTCCTGGAAAGTAAAGGCGATCGGCGTGATTTTGACCATATCAAAAACCTATTGCCAAGTGGTCTTTTAAATGTAGATGAAGTTCTTTAGGTTTTATACGCATAGAGGCGTGCAAAGGGGCCTTGTACGTTACAATTGTATTGCAGCACGAATTCATAATCTATTTAAATAACTATTGATCACTGGCTTTATGAGAGCCAAATGGCTGGGGCATACTGAGAGAATGTCAAATGACAGAGAAGTAAAAACTGTATTTACAAAGGAGCTAAATAGTCGTAAACCACGAGGCAGATCAAGAAAACGATGGAGAGATAACGTCCAGACCGACCAGCAAACACTTGGTGTCACTAACTTGAAAGAGAAGGCCAACCAGAGAGATGAGTGGAGGCGCATGATACCTGCAGCAATGAACCTCAAGGGTTAGGAACGTTAAAGAAGAAAACGAAGAAGAAGAAGAAGAAGAAGAAGAAGAAGAAGAAGAAGAAGAAGAAAAGAAGAAGAAGAAGAAGAAGAAGAAGAAGAAGAAGAAGAAGACGACAAAGAAGAAGAAGAAGAAGAAGACGACAAAGAAGAAGAAGAAGAAGAAGAAGAAGAAGAAGAAGAAGAAGAAGAAGAAGAAGAAGAAGAAGAAGACGACGACGATGACAAAGAAGAAGAAGAAAAAGAAGAAGAAGAAGAAGAAGACGACGACGACAAAGAAGAAGAAGAAGACGACGACAACGACGACGACGTCAAAGAAGAAGAAGAAGAAGAAGAAGAAGAAGAAGAAGAAGAAGAAAAGAAGAAGAAGAGGAAGAAGAAGAAGAAGAAGAAGTCTATTTCATTATTATTTACACAGAAAAACAATAATTCTGTGTATATTAGAAACACTGCAGTGTAGAACTCGTCTGCGGATCGAAAAGTGGTAGGTTCTGCTCGTGACGAAGCCGAATACCGAGACGCTGGCTTGTTGATCAGAAAGTCGTGGGTTCGGGTGCTGACGGAACCGGAATTGTTTTTAAAATAATGTTGGCCCCCAGGTCGACCGACCCTGCCTTAAATAGTACCAGGTAACGTCTTGGAAAGTAAAGGCGGCCGACATGATACCACCACATCACCTACTGATTGGTTTATAAAAGGTGGGTCTAGCCATATATGCCCTGTAACCTGAAGGTTTGGAGAAGGGTCCGTTATTTTATTTTATGTTGGAAAGTGAACCCTGTCTATAGTCTTTACTTGCTAACGTCCTAACCACAATACCGATTACATTTACTGGCTGTTGAAATACTAGAGCATGTTATAACGAAACTAGTAACCCGCACATGGTCGTTATTGCAACTATAGGAAGATTGCTAAAACACAAATCCAGAATTTAACACCACATCTGTAGAACTCGTCATATTTCGAGATTTGTCGTAAATGTCCGGAACTAGTAAAAATGACACCAGATGGATCTGTTTGATAACACATCTGGACTGTGCATTAGAAACACATGTGCTCTCTATATTCTAGTAAATTATAAACATATGTTGCTGTGAATCAATACATAATACACATATGCAAACAACATTTATACAATCAACATATACGTGCACACGCACGCATGAAACGATCAAACGCATGTGTATTGAAATACACCTGTAAATCGCATGTATTTATTGATTATTCTCAACCATTACTGCAATCAATTTATTAAAATAAACAAAGTTCTGTAGTAATGAGTTCTACTTGGAAACCCATTTTCTTGGAAACGTAAAGAATTACCAAAAAACGGATGCGCGAAATCACGACCCAATGTGAATAAAACGCGAATAGGTTAACTGCTTTGGCTCTTGCAAAATGGCACATATTGAAATAACTTGTAATATTATTTTCGCGGTGCGCTTTTAAGAATAAATTTAACGTCTGTTTTGGCCATAAAGGCAACAGTCGCTAGAGGGTAAATTTGATGGGAAACCGTCTAAAAATCTTTTTCCTGTAGGTCTAGTGCTTGTACATTTTTCTCATTTATGTCCCTGGAACACGGAAAATAGATTAACTTTCCTAGGTTTAGTTTCAAGCGTAGCAAGTTTCGATGTTTTATTACAAATAGGTCTATTTAATATTATTGGAAGTATAATTACTTTCAGACCTTCTATTTTAACTCAGGTGGTGAGATAAGAAAAATGTATAATGTAAATGTGCAATGTATGTAGAACAAAACTAACGATTGTCGCGTTGCTTTGGACTGAGAGAGTTGACGAACACGTCCTTGATTAATCAACTCTGTGGGTCTAAGAAATTGTTTCAACCTCGTTTAAATAGCATCTTGTCTCGAAAGCTGAAATATTTTCGTCATATCAAGCGCCATGGCGAATTAGGAAAAAAAAAATAGCAAAACAGAAAGTTCGTAACATTGGAGTGCCAGACTAAGTTCTAACCTGACTTTAAATCTAAGCAGCAAAAGCAGCAGCAGTAGTAGAAGAAGAAGAAGAAGAAGAAGAAGAAGAAGAAGAAGAAGAAGAAGAAGAAGAAGAAGAAGAAGGAAGAAGAAGGAAGAAGAAGGAAGAAGAAGAAGAAGAAGAAGAAGAAGAAGAAGAAGAAGAAGAAAGAAGAAGGAGAAGATAGCGACAAAGAAGAAGAAGAAGAAGAAGAAGAAGAAGAAGAAGAAGAAGAAGAAGAAGAAGAAGAAGAAGAAGAAAGAAGAAGGAGAAGATGGCGACAAAGAAGAAGAAGAAGAAGAAGAAGAAGAAAGAAGAAGAAGAAGAAGAAGAAGAAAGAAGAAGAAGAAGAAGAAGAAGAAGACAAAGAAGAAGAAGAAGAAGAAGAAGAAGACAAAGAAGAAGAAGAAGAAGAAGAAGACAAAGAAGAAGAAGAAGAAGAAGAAGAAGAAGAAGAAGAAAAAGAAGAAGAAGAAGAAGAAGAAGAAGAAGAAAGAGAAGAAGAAGAAGAAAAAGAAGAAGAAGAAGAAGAAGAAGAAGAAGAAGAAGAAGAAGAAGAAGAAGAAGAAGAAGAAGAAGAAGAAGAAGAAGAAGAAGAAGAAGAAGAAGAAGAAGAAGAAGAAGAAGAAGAAGAGGAAGAAGAAGAAGAAGAAGAGGAAGAAGAAGAAGAAGAAGAAGAAGAAGAAAAAAGAAGAAGAAAACATAAACGTAAATCAAAGCTAACTACTTACTTGTTCTCCCTATAGAAGGGAAACTTCTCCATGATGAACTGGTAAATACCATTGAGAGTGATCTTTCTGTCCGGGGCCGACTGGATCGCCATGGCGATCAAAGCAATGTATGAATACGGTGGCTTGACCATTTCTTTGACCGGGTGGTGAGGGTGGTGCCCACCGTAGGGCCCGTATGGGGACGGTCTAGCCATGGCCCCGTATTGATCCGGGTACATCCCCATGCCACCCATTGCCATGCCGTATCTGCAGAAGAGGTAGACAACATGATCATTGTCACATTAAAAAAAAAAAAACACACACACACACACACATAAGACAAACTATCTACACTAACACATAGGAGAAGCAATGCACGCCAAAACATAGGAAAAGTAATTCACACAAACGCACACACACACAAATCTGGGGGCAAGGGGGGGGGGGGGGGGAGGAGAGAAATAAGGGAAAACCAAGGAGAGGAGGGCAAGAAAGACAGTTATTGTATTATTTCAGTGCGACACTTTTCACAGATAGGTCTCATTGTCACTAAAGACCCTGTCTCTAATCCCCGCTCTAACAGGTCTTTTGTTACACAGTAATAACAAGCTTTAGCCGAGCGAACATGTCTCTATGCGGCCCAACGTGTGAAGTACATGTCTCTCCCCCCCCCCCCCCTTCCCCCAACCCCCCCTCCCCCGCTTTCGGCATTCGCTGTATGTTCCTTTTCTTGTCTCTACAAGCAACTGGATTTGATTTCCACGGAGTTTGAAATTGCCGGAAACTTCATTAGCAGAAAATGAGATGTTGGGTAATCATGCTGGTTCTACGCATAAAAAAGTGTACGGTAACTATTCTTTTGGCTTGACTTTCTGTTTGACCCTGGCATGTCTGGTTCTGCATCAGAAAATGTCTTATGTCTGAACTAACATGATAGAAACAGCGCGTTAAAAAAGCTCAGAGTTCATTGTTATGATCATAGAGGGGATGTCTCATGTGTTTGCTTTCTGTGAGAGACGATGACATCATTGTTAGGACTTCCTCGTGTGGGTTGCGGGTCTCATTTGTGGGGAAATTTAAGAATAGACCCACTGCCTACTTAAAAGCATGTCGTAGGAGTCGGGTAGTTGAGCGCTTTCTTCGAAGTCGGAGTGCTTCTGGTTGAGAGGCAAGGAACCAAGAGTCTGCATACAAACAAGCCAGATCTGTAAAGTGGATGAGCATGCAACACTCGGGTTCTGGAAAGGAACTAGATTTCAGACGAGGACGAACAACCAGAACTTCCCGCCTGTGAAGGCGAACAAGAAGATTAGTGGGACTCTATGCAGACCACTGACATAGCAATGTCAACGGTAACTGGTGGGGAAAATTTCCTGCCCTTCTCCCCGCTCCCCCAAACTAACCAACACATACACTCACACAAACACACACATGCACAATTTTTATAATAAAACGCAACTTGTTATAAATAATATGCTTAATTGCGATAATTTTTAGGTGATATTTTTTTAGGGAACAATTGTTCAGGCTTTTAAAAAAATGATGCAATTGTAATATTTTCCAGACAGTTATTATTGATATACGATATATTAAACTGCGTATTTTTTAATTGTATATATATATATATATATATATATATATATATATATATATATATATATATATATATATATATATATATATATATATTAAACTGTAGTATTATGTTTTTCAGATTGTGAAAAACAATTTATTTAATTCTAGTACTTTCAAACCGTTAAAATTAAAATATTCGACAAACAGTATTTGTCAGATTGTTTAAAAATAAAATGGAAACATACAACTGTAGTATTTTTCATATTGCTATCAATAAAAACTAAAATTTACAAATTTTTAATCAAAGAAGAAATACATATATATATATATATATATATATATATAATATATATATATATAAATATATATAAATATATATATATATATATATTTATATATATATATATATGGTGTGTGTGTGTGTGTAACTGTGATACTTTTCAGATTATTAAGAATCATTTTTAGCGGTCGTATTTCCAGAAAACATTGCTTTGCGTGTTTTTTTCAGATTGCTGAAAATAATGTATGCAACGATAAAGTTCTTTTGGCTGCTGTGGTTTTTGTAGGCAAATGTTACGTTCAATATTTTTCTACTGCTACTAAACGGTCAGCTCTCCGTACCACAGTCGGAACCAACGCAAGACGGTCTGCTGCCAAATCGCCTGCAGCTGACATCGTACTTGACCTTGGCATTATGAATCGCGTTCACAACGCATCAGAACAGATGACGACACATGCAAAGATAGTATTTCAAAAATTGTTGAAACATTGTTATAAAAAATATCATCAACATTATAGTTATATTCAGATTGTTAGTCATATTATAGAAGTCCCCATTGCGTAGCGGCTAGAAGATCGCGTGAGGTTCGGAAGGATGTGGGTTCGCTTCCTGGCAGAGCCGGACTTTTTCAAAAATGATATTGACTCCCAGTTCGACCCAGCCTTGAGTGGGTACCAGGTGCAGTCCCGGGAAGTAAAGGCGGCCGGCGTGATGCTGACCACATCGCCCATCTAGCGCCGATTGGTCTTTAAAATATAGGTCTAGCCCTATATATAGGAAAGAAACAAACACTGGTCTTTGGTCATATAATGAGAAGAGAGACATTGGAGAACATCGTGACAACTGGAAAGATCAGTGGGAAAAGGGGTAGAGGCAGACCAAGAGAGATGATGCTGGATGGGCTGAAACGATGGTATGGAGGGATATCATCAAGAGAGTTGTTCCAAGCAACCAGGAATCGTGATCTGTGGACATGCCTGAGCCCCTAAGCCAGCTGGCAGGGCACATGATGATGATGATGATGATCAGCCTTATATGCCCTATACGCCTAAGAGCGTTGAAAAGGAACCTTTACATTTTTTTTTTTACTAGACTTAACATTTTCGACTAAAATAGTTTTTAGACTGCTAACAAATTATGTTTGAAAAGGTTCGTATTCTAAGATTGCTATTGTCGAAAGGTTAGATGAGTATTCTTTACAGGACGTTGCAGAACCAACCCTATAATTTTTTGGCTGTTGTGGCTTTTCTAGATAAATTTACGTCTAGTAGTTTGCCATTGATCACTGGACGGTCGGCTACTAGATACCACTGTCAAAACCAGCACAAGGGCCCTTAGATGGGATCAAACTCGGCACCCCAGCATTAGGAAGGGCGTACACACCACCTAAGCCACCGTTATATATTCAGCAGTTGCTCCTCACCGTCTTATCATATGCAACGAAGAAGAAGAAGAAGAAGAAGAAGAAAGAAGAAGAAAAGAAGAAGAAGAGCGTAAGAAGAAGAGAAGAAGAAGAAGAAGAAAAGGAGAAGAGAAGAAGAAGAAGAAGAGAAAGAAAGAAAGAAAATGAGAAGAAGAAAGAAAGAAAGAAAAGAAAGAAGAAAGAAAGAAAGGAGTAAGAAGAGAGAAAGAACGAAAGAAAGAAAGAAAGAAAAGAAAGAAAGAAAGAAAGAAAGAAAAGAAAGAAAAAGAAGAAAGAAAGAAAGAAGAAAGAAAGAAAGAAAAGAAAGAAAGAAAAGAAAGAAAAGAAAGGAAAGAAAGAAAGAAAGAAAGAAAAGAAAGAAAGAAAGAAAGAAAGAACGAAAGAAAGAAAGAAAGAAAGAAAGAAAGAAAAGAAAGAAAGAAAGAAAGAAGAAAGAAAGAAAGAAGAAAAAGAAGAAAGAAAGAAAGAAAAGAAAGAAAGAAAGAAAGAAGAAAGAAAGAAAGAAAGAAAAGAAAGAAAGAAAGAAAGAAAGAAAGAAAAGAAAGAAAGAAAGAAAGAAAGAGGGGAAGAAAGAACAAGGCGAAGAAAAGAGAAGAAAGAAAGAAAGAAAGAAAAAAGAAAGAAAGAAAGAAAAAAGAAAGAAAGAAAGAAAGAAAGAAAAGAAAGAAAGAAAGAAAAGAAAGAAAGAAAGAGAAAGAAAAGAAAGAAAGAAAGAGAAAAGAAAGAAAGAAAGAAAAAGAAAAGAAAGAAAGAAGAGAAAGAAAAGAAAGAAGAAGAAAGAAAGAAAGAAAGAAAAGAAAGAAAGAAGAAAGAAAAGAAAGAAAAAAGAAAAGAAAGAAAGAAAGAAAGAAAGAAAGAAAGAAAGAAAGAAAGAAAGAAAGAAAGAAAGAAAGAAAGAAAGAAAGAAAGAAAGAAAGAAAGAAAGAAAAATGAAATATTGAACAAAAAACCAAAACCAAAATGTTCTCAACAGGAGTTAAGGATTATAATGCAAACTTTGAGAAATATACTAATGCTCTTCAATTACAAATTTCACAATCAGTCCTTAACAGGAAGCAATTGAATGACAGAATAAAATATGAAGCTGTAATTTTAAGAACCCGCTGTTAATATCCGTCACTGGTAATTCACTGTAGTTTGGGCTCGTTACACATGCATACAGAGTCGAGCCTTATGTCGTTTAACTATTTCATTTCCACGGAAGAGGTTAAAAATATATGTTAAACCATATGTCGACATTTCTGTCAAACCCGAGATGAAATCTAGGTCCTTCTGTATATGTAGGTCCTTCTGTATATGTAGGTCCTTCTGACTAAATCACGGTACATTTTGGCGGAGTCCCCTGGCAAATTGGTTACTGGAAGCGTTTCCGTGTTGCATTGTGTGACATTTTATTATGCTTGCAAAGTCCTGTTTTCTAAACGTATTCGTATTACAAATCGACAAGCGGATATTGTGAAGTGGATATACACAATTTTCAAACTTTGCTGTTAGATTACAGCAATTTTAATTTTAATTCACGGGAGACAGTCGTGTTGTGATGTGTGTCTCACTGTTTCTAGTCAGTAGTTTTGATTTTTTGGGAACTGGCTGTTTATTCTTTTTTCAATTTGAATGTAGAAATCTTACTTTTGGGGAAAATACAAACAGGTAATTTAGAAGCCATTTCTAGAGAATATCGACAGTTACAAACAGGTGCAAACTATCTTGTGTTGGAAGAAAACTATTGCTTTTATATTGACTGGGCATAAATAGAGAAGGCCGTGATGAAATCAAAGCCATATATAATGTAAAGTGAAAGGTTCTGGTCCATTCTTTTTTGCGTAGTGGGCATATAGGGCTAGGTTAGGTTAGTTGCGTATCCTTTACAGGACGTTGCAGAACCAACCCCAACAACCCCTGGCTGTTGTGTGGTTTTTCTAGGCAAATTTACGTCCAGTAGTTGCTCCCTGGACGGTCAGCTTTCTTGATATCACTGTCGAAACTAACGCAAGGCGTATGGCCCGCAACTGGGGACAAACCCGGCATCCCGGCATTACGAAGCGTTCGCATCGACTTGGCCACAGAACCGACTTTTATAGGTTTAGACCAAAACTATGCAGACTAATCGGCACTCTTTGGTTGATGTTTTCAGCATCACGTCGGCCGCCTTTACTTCTTAGGACTCTACCTAGTACCCGTGTAAGGCTAAGTCTAGTCGAGAAACCTAAAAACAGTCCAGCTCTGTTAGGACATGAACCCACGACGTGTGGATCCGCAGCCGAGCGTCTAGCCGCTACACCACGGTGGCTCCAACAGATAGAATGTGAAGAGTGTTTTCTTAAAGTTGTTGTAATTGGCAGCTAAAGGCGTTTGCGACCATCATATCCTTATCAAACTGTCCCACTGTTATAAATCACACAGGCCCCGACGTATAATTCTCCACTCCATTCTATTCTGTGCATATCCTTGGAGATTAAAGATGCGATCAAATCACGCAAGTTTGGCTTCACTCAACGTCCCCCCGTCCCCTTCAAATCCTCTAAAAAATACAGATGGTTTAACTTAAGCAGTCCACAGACAGTATATAGAATATCTGTTATAATGTATTTGTTTATGCATTTCATATTATTTCAACTGTATTATTATAGTTCTCTGTCATTTATTACACCACTACCACAACCACTACTACTACTACTACTACTACTACTACTACTACTACTACTACTACTACTACTACTACTACTACTGCTCCTACTACTACTACTACTACTACTACTACTACTACCACAACCACTACTACTACTACTACTACTACTACTACCACAACCACTACTACTACTACTGTACTACTACTACTACTACTACTACTACTACTACTGCCACTACTACTACTACTACTACCACTACTACTACTACTACTACTACTACTACTACTACTACTACTACTACTACTACTACTACTACTACTACTACTACTACTACTACTACTACTACTACTACTACTACTCCTACTACTACTCCTACTACTACTACTACTCCTACTACTACTGTACTACTCCTACTACTACTACTACTACTCCTACTACTACTACTACTCCTACTACTACTGTACTACTACTACTGTACTACTACTACTGCCACTACTACTACCACTACTACTACTACTACTACTACTACTACTACTACTACTAATACTACTACTACTACTACTACTACTACTAATACTACTACTACTACTACTGTACTACTACTACTACTACTACTACCACTACTACTACTACACTACTACTACTACTACTACTACTACTACTACTACTACTACTACTACTACCACTACCACTACTACTACTACTACTACTACTCCTACTACTACTACTACTGTACTACTACTACTACTACTACTACCACTACTACTACTACTACTACCACTACTACTACTACTACTACCACTTCTACTACTACTACTACTACTACTACTACTACTACTACTACTACTACTACCACTACTACTACTACTACTACTACTACTACTACTACTACTACTACCACTACCACTACCACTACTACTCCTACTAGCACTACTACTACCACTACTACTACTACTAATACTACTACTACCACTACTACTACTACTACTACTACTACCACTACTACTACTACTACTACTACTACTACCACTACTACTACTACTACTACTACTACTACTACTACTACTACTACTACTACTACTACTACCACTACTACTACTACTACTACTACTACAAACTTACACAAGCCTAAGCCCTTTGAGCCTAGATATTTTGAAAGAGTGTTGATTCCCTCCCCCCCTCCCCACCTTTTCCACGTTTTCGGAGCATCCAGTCTTCCGATATATTCTTTGTTTCAGCGCCCCTGGCGTGTAAATATATATATGTGTGTATACATATGTGTGTATATATATATTGAAAACACAACGATACAAACCAATAAACATTATACTGCGTTTGTTACATCTGACTCGTATTTTGTAATCTTTTAACAAATGTTTTTTTTTTTTTTCAGTGGCAAAAATATATTTTCATATCAACTTCCAGATGCCAAGCATATAAAATGTAACATAAAATATGGATATTATTACTGCAGTCAAATATACAATTTACAGTAAAGTTGCAGAGCTCTGCGGGTCGGCATTTAGGATGAAAAGATATAAAACTGAACAAAATGTATATCAGCAAGCTTTACACACACAAAAAATGCAAACAAAACATGACGTTGCGCCTATAGAGCCTTCATCGGCACATACATTTAAAAAACAATACCACACAGTAACACATAATCATTTAGCTTAATATCTTGAAGCCGCTACGCAGTAACAAGAGTAAGCGGGCGGCTAGAAAAAAACGTGAGCGATTAAGTAAAAAAAAAAAAGGAATAAAACAATAATATTTAAAAGGCGGCATTTATGATACTGTGAGGACTCTTCAGTTTGATGGGAAATTCTAGTCCACGGAAACAACTTGATAGACCCGTTTACAGGTATTGATGGGCAGTCGCGGAAGTAGAGACACATATAGAGATGAGACACTACAAAACATTTAAAAAGTGTTATACTTGGCAAAGGTTGGCGTATGCAGCTCGGGCGTGGTAAACGTGATTTGTAATTCCGAAATAACCAGTTCGATTCCAGTTGCGGGTGATTTGACAGCAGACCGCACTCAAGCTCAGGTTTTTAGAACAAGGACTATCAAGTCCAGAAGTGGAAGAGTAACAAGAACATTCTGCCGGAGTTTACAGCTGGTGAAACAACCCCATTACGGTCCACAAGTAGCCTACGGGGCTCTTTTCTTTTAATTCACTCCCTGTTGGGAAATCCGATAATTCGTTGGGAGTTCATGGGAAAGTCCAATAGTATAGGGGTGTTATGAGGTGAAATGAACACCGATTAACACTAAACCTACCCCCACCACCTCTCACGGGAAATCCCAAGCGATATTCTGAAGTTCTCGAGATGGGGTGAACTAGAAGAAAAGTACCGCCTACAGCCATGTGTGTGTAAGGGAGAGGGGGGGGGGGATTAAATGCTATACTTTCTTTCGCGTAGTTTGGCCGCAAATAATGCTATGTATGTGCTCTATCACCATCAACAATATTCTGTCAACAGAGACTCAGTTTGGCCGGTTGCAACCAGAATAAAGGCTGTTCTGTACACGATGACATCTGGACTGCACGATAGCTTTCATAAAGAGTACCGGTCTCCTGATAGGTTTTTTGACAGAAGGATAGGTTTTTTGACAGAAGGATAGAAAAAAAAAGAAGTGAAAGAAGAAGTAGGAAAAGAAGAAGCAGAAACAGAGGCAGAAGAAGGAGAAGGAGAACAAGAAGGAGGATAAGAAGAAAAAGAAGAAGAAGAAGAAGAAGAAGAAGAAGAAGAAGAAGAAGAAGAAGAAGAAGAAGAAGAAGAAGAAGAAGAAGAAGAAGAAGAAGAAGAAGAAGAAGAAGAAGAAGAAGAAACAAAAGCAGGAGAAGGAGAAGGAGAAGAAGAAGTGGCAGAAGAAGAAGAAAAAGAAGAAGAGGAAGAAGAAGAAGCAGACGAAGAAAAAGAAGAAGAAGAAGAAGAAGAAGAAGAAGAAGAAGAAGAAGAAGAAGAAGAAAAAGAAGAAGAAGAAGAAGAAGAAGAAGAAGAAGAAGAAGAAGACGCAGAAGCT
The DNA here is from genome assembly GCA_905116865.2 of Candidula unifasciata. Classification (NCBI taxonomy): domain Eukaryota; kingdom Metazoa; phylum Mollusca; class Gastropoda; order Stylommatophora; family Geomitridae; genus Candidula; species Candidula unifasciata. The sequence goes on along the minus strand of CAJHNH020001057.1, from coordinate 481,552 downwards.
GAAGTAGAAGAAGAAGCAGAAGCTGAAGTAGAAGAAGAAGCAGAAGAAGCAGAAACAGAAGCAGGAGAAGGAGGAGAAGAAGAAGAAGAAGAAGAAGAGCAAGCGCGTAGTTATTTCCTCCCCTCCTCTCTCTCTGTCTCTCTCTCGCTCCTCCTTCTTCTACATGTCTCCCTCCATCTTTCCCCACCCTCCCCACACCTCACCTGCTGCTTGAAACTCGGCAAGTCATGTAGGCCTAGAATTCGATCTGCCACAGTTTACATGCCAGTTCCCTGATGAGCCTAGCAGACACGTCACTCAACGCCATGGCCTATTGTGGGGCGCATGTGTGATACCGTTTAGGCTCGGGACTGCCTCGCCTTCGCCTGGGAATTCAGTTTCAGCCATGACAGTTTGGAGAAAAAAAAATCTTTTTCAATGCACGCGAACCCACACACCCAAGTACACACACTTCCATACACACTCGTGTACACACTTAAAACACGTACGCTCTCATAAACACATGTACATTTATTCACAAACACACACACTTTCTAGCACACACTCTCAAACTTACTCGCTTTCTCATATACAGGCGTACTCATACGCATTCTCACAACAACACATACAGTCACACATACACTCTCATACATATGCATACTCACGTGAATACTCGGACACCCAATTACACATACATGTGTATACGTTTACATACACTTACACAAGTACACTCTCATAAACACATATACATTCACACACATTCTCTGTCTGTTTGTCTATTTTGCAGACACTCAAGCACACCCACTTTCTCACATACACAGGTACTCACACAGACACTCTCACACACATACACGCACAACTGTCGATCGTAACGACATATGGGCAAAGCAAAAACTGCTATAACGTTTGTGTGTGTGTGTGTGTGTGTGTGTGTGTGTGTGTGTGTGTGTGTGCGCGTGCTTTCGATTATTTAGATCAATTACCTAAATATGTATTAAATAGAAGTGGGCGTGTAAAACTTATGTCTAGCAAGCTGACAGACAGACAGGCGGTGGGGAAAAGGGGGGCGGCCGCAATCATAGGACAGGCAACAGTTAGTTAATGTAAAGAAGCCTTTTTTCATCCTTTAAAGACATATTATGTATGTAGGACTAGACGTATATTTTTTAGACTAAACGGCACGTGGTAGGCATCACGCCGGCCGCCTATACCTCCAAAGACTGTAGCTAGTACCCACTCAAGACTGAATCAACCTGGGTGCCAAGGTCATTTTTGACAAATTAAATCCGGCCTAGGCAATATGTCGGCTCTGTGGCTAAGTCGATGCGAACGCTTCGCTTCGTAATGCCGGGATGCCAGGTTCGATCCCAGCTGCGGGCAATGCGCCTTGCGTTGGTTTCGACAGTGATATCAAGAAAGCCGACCGTCCAGAAGCAATGGCAAACTACTGGATGTAAATTGCCTAGAGAAACCACACAACAGACAGGGGCTGTTAGGGTTGGTTCTGCAACGTCCTGTAAAGGATACGCAACTAACTAACTAGGCAACAACAACAACAAAACTGCCTTTATAAAAGGAAAAACATCTTATGCAATATACCACTGTCATTGAAGGTTTAAAAAAAAGAATTATTGCTTGCTACATATATATAGTTTTAACATTTTGCTGTGAGTTCTGGACAATTGGTAAGCAGGCCAAACAATTTCTTGAGGCCTCAGAGATTTGGTTTTACAGAAGTATGCTTCAAATACATGGACAGCCAAAAAAGTGCAACCAAGAGGTTTTGAAAGAGGCGGGAGCCCGAAGACAACTTATCACAGACATCAGTAGGTGACAGTCATCATTATTTGGTCATGTTATGAGAAGAGGGAAAATGGAACATGTTGTGACCACTGGAAGGATCTGTGGAAGGAGGAATAGGGAAAGACAACGACAGATGATTCTTGGCAGTCGTGTTTCATGGCATGGAGGTGTGTCAGCACACGAACTGATACATGCTGCAGGAGATCGCGGATTGTGGAGAGACTTGATCGCCCACGACGGATGATGATGATGATGATAACACGCACACACACACACACACCCCACACACACACCCACATACACACACACACATTTATATATATTTATAAAATTGGTTAGTTTGTCGGGAGATCATCCTCATTGCAAATCGAACCATTCAGTCCCCGAGTGCTCAAATCCTTCTCCTTATTAAATCCCGCAGCATGTTGAGGCCAACGAAACCGATTCTATGTTGGTGTCTTTTTCTGTTATGGCTTCCTGTCTAGTGCTGTTTTCTGGCCACACCCCACCCCTTTAAACTTGCTGTTTTTGTAGTCTGGTAAGTGCTGCAGATTCACAGGCTGTGTGTTCTCGCAAAAGTCTTACTTCTCGTAGAAAAGAATGTAAGTAAACAGACCAAATAAAAGACGAACACATAAGACAGGACAGGACATGACAGGATTAGACAGAGAGACAGGACATGACAGACAGACAGACAGACAGACAGACAGACAGACAGACAGACAGACAGACAGACAGACAGACAGACAGACAGACAGACAGACAGACAGACAGACAGACAGACAGACAGACAGACAGACAGACAGAACAGACAGACAGACATATAGATAGACAGATAGATAGATAGATAGACAGACAGACAGACAGACAGACAGACAGACAGACAGACAGACAGACAGACAGACAGACAGACAGACAGACAGACAGACAGACAGACAGACAGACAGACAGACAGACAGACAGACAGACAGACAGACAGATAGACAGATAGATAGATAGATAGATAGATAGATAGATAGATAGATAGATAGATAGATAGATAGATAGATAGATAGATAGATAGATAGATAGATAGATAGATAGATAGATAGATAGATAGATAGATAGATAGATAGATAGATAGATAGATAGATAGATAGATAGATAGATAGATAGATAGATAGATAGATAGATAGATAGATAGATAGATAGATAGATAGATAGATAGATAAACTGTGCCTCTATTGCCCCTCCACACACAAATACTGCAACGGTCCCGCCTCTCTCCTAACTTCTCTCTCTATTGACCTTCGATTCTCTTATCAAATTCATGACCTCGCGCCTGACTCCTCTTGCCGCAACAGACAGCATTGTCCTCTCACCCGCCACGCTTCCACGCCCGCTTTCCGACACGGTTAGCTGCATCTTTTATGGCACCCAGAAACTGGTAAACAAGCGGGATGCCCGGTTCACACCAGAATGCTTCAGATCACAACCACGGTGTTTGAAAGAACCCCAGCAGGCCCATGAAATGAGCTTCTGTGTCGCTTTTTCCCCCCACTAACTGTTCCCTGCGCAAATGCTTTATTGGTTATCTGCAATACGGATTATGATATCTTGCATTGCTGAAAATAGAACGTATACATAATTATTGTATTATTTCGTTACATAACAGGTGATTTCTGAATTTAAACAGAGCTAGTGAAGAACAAAAGGGGTACGGAGAGGCGTGACCGTTCATGCCAGTCGGCTAGGTTTTGAGGAAGAGGGGAATGGTAATGAATGATGGGACAAAGAAATGTGATGTGTCAGAAAACATCTCTAGTAAAATGAAATAAACTTCGTTAAGATGAAAATTACAAGGGAAAATAATCCATTAAAACGAAAAGACATTTTATTCAGCCATTGTCCTAATGTGACATTGTGTTTTCGCACAGGCCTTGTAGTCCATTCCATCCCGTTCTATATCACAACGTCTAGTTTGAGAATAGAGTTGGAGGCAGTCACTGCTGCTTTTCCACTGGATTGAGAATAAGCTGTACACACATGTCGTAGTTGTAACTGACTCACAGAGTATGTCGAGAAAGGTGCAGGCAGATATGCTCAGTACAGAGTGGCAAGCATCGCTTTAGGGGTAGCGGGTAGTTAGTGTCCTTTGAATATTTTCTCCAGGTGATGCCGGTATGTTGAAAAAGAGCAAGCTGATTGATTAACCAGTTCTTCATCACTTGGTAGTGAATTGATGTATGACAAGCTAAATGTTGTAAGGGCCCTAAGGGAGCGAGTGTGCCGTGCGGGGCCACAAACAGATCATTACTTTCAGAGGAGAATGGAGCTGAGAGGAGTTACCCCGGGATCTAGCCGACGCTTAACACTCAAGGAAAAGGCGAGACGGATGAACAATCAGACATTTACTGGTACCACCAGAACTGGAAGTCTTCGCTTGCTGCTAAGATGGGGACGGAGCGCTTATGGGAGTGTCCCGGGTGCTTTGATGTCGATTCGTAATTCGACATTCAACAGTCAACATTCAAGCCTTCTCATTCTATCCTGCGCTTTTCTTGAATTTCTTAGTTTCCCCAATTGTTTTTATTTCATTACTGATCTGGGTAACCAACGCCAGACTAACAGTTACTTTGTAACCACTTTGTATAGGGCTGTATCGAATATTCGCTTCGTATTCGCTTCGGGGCCGAATAGTGGACCTAATAACTATTCGATATTCGGCCGAATACTTGCGGTCGGGCCGAATACGAATAGTGATTACTTTCCGCCTTTGCATACATGTGATGGACTGAAATAACTGTCATTAACATAATAGTTTCTGTTGCCTGAGTCTGTCGAAGCGGTGAAAACTGCGACCCTGTTAGCCTCGTAAAGTAAGCACTTATATTTAAAGACAATGCGTTCTTTTTTGTTGCTTGTTTGTGTGTGTGTGTATGTATGTGTGTGTGTGTGTGTGTGTGTGTGTGTGGTGATCACTGGAAAGATCTATGGAAAGAGGGATAGAGGAAGACAACGAGATAAGATTCTTGACAGTCTTGTTGCATGGCAATGAGGTGTGTCAGCACACAAATTATACATGCTGCAGGAGATCGCAGATTTTGGCGAGGCATAATCGCCCACGCCAGTCGGCTAGGCACCTGATGATGATGATAAAATATTTGTATTCGTTTTCGGCTAAATAGTTGGTCTCGCTATTCGTATTCGGCCGAATAGTCAAAAATCGCTTTTCTGTACAGCCCTAATTTTGTAGTAGTAAGTAAAAGTAAAGATCCACTTTCACGCCTTTAGGCGCATCGGGCATATGGGAAGAGCATCCATTTATTTACAGACCAGTAGGTGGGTACTGTAGTTAACATTACGCCAGCCGTCTTTACTTCCCCAGGACACACATCCGGCATCCATTTCAGCCAACCATTTTGTAGTGTTCCTAAATAGCTGCGCTTAATGGCTACACGGGCGTCAGTGGCTTAGCAGTTACCAAGGCGCTTCATAATGCCGGGGTCGCGGGTTCGATCCAAGTTGCAGGGGATGTTTCACCTTGCATTGGTTCAACGCCCGGCGGGATTCTGACCACATCACCCACCCAGCGCCGATGTATAAAAAAATATAGGTCTAGCCCCATGTGCCTAATAGTCCGAAAGCGTGGGAAAAGGTCCCTTTGCTTGTGCACACTACAAGCAATATGCATCCTAACATTCAAGCTGTAGATATTTCCTGTGTCAAAAAATTATCCGTTGTTGTGCAACGCAACAGTAGCATTGTGTGCAGGGGGATCCATTTTTCATTGCAGAGGTGGAACAGACACCCCCCCCCCCCCCACTTTTTCCCCCTTCCTCCACCCAATATATGTCACACATCACCCCCCAAAAATAGGCTATAGTGTAGATGCTAGATACCTACGGATCCAAAGGTCATGTGTTCAGCTCTTGTCAAAGCCGGACTTAACAAACAAAACACACACACACACACACACACACACACACACACACACACACAGTGGCTCCCTTAAAAGGGTACATTTTCCTGTGGAGTAAAGCGGGTCGGTGTGATGTATCTATGATGGGGCGTTTAAAATCAAACTAACAGACAGTCTAGGACACTATCGATGAGAAGGCGTTTACAATCAGACAGACAATCTGAGCCATATCGATGATGGTGTGTTTAAAATCAAACTAACAGACAATCTGGGACACTATCGATGAGAAGGTGTTTACAATCAGACAGACAATCTGAGCCATATCGATGATGGTGTGTTTAAAATCAAACTAACAGACAGTCTGGGACACTATCGATGAGAATGCGTTTACAATCAGCAAACAGACAATCTGGCACACTACCGATGATGGTGTGTTTAAAATCAGACTAACATTCAATCTGAGGCTCTATGGGTGTCAAATGGTTAATTTTAATTTAGCAGACAACTTAAAACTCCCGATCCGTTCAATTTGTACAAACTGCACAGCTGGACAAGGCTAAATAAAATGGTCACGAATGGTTGCGAAACAAGCGCGCCAGGCAATAAACAATTGATCGACGATCGACGACCATAAATACTTAACAAGCGTAGAGATTTGCAATCGTTACTTTTGATGACAATAATCGATGCGGACATCTAGTAGATTTGGGAATGGCTGTGAGAATGATTACTGCAGATTTCATCAAGGTAATCGAAGTCGCCCGCGCCCACCCACTGCAATGTCAAAAAGAAACATTTGGTCCTAGGGTTGTCATCTGCTTCTTCTTTGCCTTTACCGGCTGTAAACTCCGGTGGAAAGTTCTGACTTTTCATCCCCTTCTTGTTTATGTACATAATAATAATAACTGTTGTTATTTTGTGATGAATGAAAAATAAATATATTTGAAATTATTTGAAATGGGTACAAATACTTTAAAACAGAACATCTTTACATGGTTTTGTACCGCTTAGCCAGCCCGCTTGCATTTTGTTTTAGAGGGCTGGGGCTCCGCTGTCTTTTTGGTTTGCCTCATGGTCTCCGGTAGTTCAGTTTTAATTCACCCCAAACAAACCTGGGAGCTATATTTAGGGTAGCTATATTTAGCACGGGTTATGGTAAGGGTGTCGGCGTCTATGGCTTAGGCGTTGCGAACGCGCTTCGTAATGTCGGGGTGCCGGGTTCGATCCCTGCTTCGGACGGTTTGTTTTGTGATGGTTTCCACCGTGGTACCGAGAGCCGACCGTTCAGTAGTCAATGGGGTTGGTTCTGCAACGTCCTGTAAAGGATACGCTACTAATTTTTTTTGTATGGTAAGGGTTCGGGTTAGAGTTAGGGTTTAGGATTGGGTTTATAGGTAAAGTTCGCAAAACACACATTGTATACACACAAATCGAAATAAGCTGCTAAAAACATCGTGATACCACGTAATATTTTTGGACTATAATGGAAAGCGCAGGACTTCTCTTGTTTTGGGCAAATTAAAATTGAAGTACCTCGCACCAGGTCAGCCCACTACAACTGTTTTGGGTATATAGTTTTTGTCTCTCTGTTTTCTGCTACTCTCTCTCTCTCGCTGCCCCAGCCATTGCAGCTATTCGGTGATGGCATATGTTTGATCTACTTGATCCGCATGCAACTGCAGGCAACATCTGGCTGTCGTCGCTGTCATAATATCTTTTACAAGGAGTATCTCTCGAAAGAAGTATCTCTCCAACGGAGTATCTCTTGAAAAATGTATCTCTTGAAAGGAGGATCTCTCGAACGAAGTATCTCTTAAAAGGAGTATCTCTCGAAAGGAGTATCTCTCAAAAGGAGTATCTCTCGAAAGGAGTATCTCTCGAAAGGAGTATCTCTCGAAAGGAGTATCTCTCGAAAGGAGTATCTTTCAAACGGAGTATCTCTTGAAAGGAGTATCGAACGGATTATTTCTTGAAAGGAGTATCTCTCGAACGGAGTATCTCTCGAACGGAGTATCTCTTGAAAGGAGTATCTCTCGAACGGAGTATCTCTTGAAAGGAGTATCTCTCGAACGGAGTATATCTTGAAAGGAGTATCTCTTAAAAGGAGTATCTCTCGAATGGAGTATCTCTCCAAAGCAGTATCTCTCAAAAGGAGTGTCTCTCCAAAGCAGTATCTCTTTAATTTATCTTGTTGTTCTGCCTACCAGAGAAGCAACAAGACATAAAGTATTTTTTTCTTATATATTCTCTTATTTTTTCGGTATTTTTTCATTTATGTTTGTGCTGATGAAGGCTCCATAGCCGCAACATGAACATTTGTGTGTGCTTGTTATATTGTGAAGCTTGCTGATATCCTTTTTGTTCGGTTTTATAGGTTTTCTCAACAAGGAATAAGGCAATAACATAAGCTACCCAGCTAGCAACGAACAGCAAAGTACATCTAACTTCTCCCTGTGACACTGGCATAAGCAATAGAACAAAAGTAGAAAACATGCGATAAACTGTATAAAAGACGGGTTACTTCTTCTTCTTTTTTGTGTTCGGTTTCGTAATCTCAGATCAAACAATTAGTTGGGTGGCCTCTATGAGCTTGTATGTCAGTAGCAGGTCCTTTATGGTTCCCGTAGCTTACTCTGCACACTCTGCTCTTGAGGCCAGGTGTCTTTTCGAAGTTGTATGTAGAGTGGGCAGGTCTGCCGAATGTACTTAGGTGTTTGTGGTCCTGTTTAACGGACACACTGGGGAGACTGTATAATCTTTATTTTAAGCATGTGGTAGTTGGGCCTGCAGTGTCCTCCTATTTGTAGACGGAACATTCTTGTATGTTGCTTTCTGTTGAGTTTGCTGATTGGGTCTTGTGGATGTTCATTGATAGTTTGTTCTCTCCATAATTTTTGTATTTTAGGGTTAAAGATGGGGAAGCTGGTGGAAAAGGGGGAAAAAAAAGGGGGGGGGGGGGGGGGGTAAGTTAGCAGCAACTGGCGACCCAGCATTACGCATTATGACATGGCGACAACCATGACAATCAGACAGTTATTTACCTAACTTAAAACCTGAAGATACAAATCTATAGGTTGACGTGTACACTAGGTCAAGTTATCTACCTCAACTTACGTTAATTAAAAGGCACTCCTAATTAATTTGCGTATCCGTCCACCCAATATATATATATATATATATATATATATATATATATATATATATATATATATATATATATATATATATATATATATCCTTCCTTTAAAAAAAAATCTAATTTATATATTTATACATCTGCTACAATCTCTAAAAACCAACACCCGAAAAGAAACAGAATAATTTGAAATCAACAAAGAAACGAAGTTTAACCTGAAGAAACATTCAACTGACGGCTCATTGTTTAGAAATCTGCCAGATAAGGCTTCAGTATAATTAAAACTAATTTGCAAAATAGACAGGTACAACCTGCTGTCATATTTATCTAAAATATGAAAAAAAAAAAAACACCTGAGATGGACCAGAGGTATGAAAATATAATACCGAAAATTCCAATCCGATAAACGATTGAACATTTATTTGTTTGCAACAAGGACCAAAAAATGCATTTTGTTTCAAGAAAAACTTTGAAATAAGGAAACATGAAACTGTGGAATGTTCCTGGGCGTGTATGTTTTAAATTGATGCAACCAAATAAAATCACAGTGAGATGTTGTAAATAGAGTCAATATTTGCTCAGAGGTGTGTGCATCAGGCTGTCTGAATAAAAAAAAAAAGTTAACACTAGCGGCGCAAGAATCCTAATTGAATATATAGACCAATCGGCATTCAATGTGTTTTGAGGTTTTGAACACCGGATCAACATCATGGCACACGGGTAGTAGCCCATAAGTTGTCAGCTCTTCTTCAAATCAAGTCTGAGTCCGAAGAAGCTCAGCATAGTCCACAGGCTCTAAAGGAACCGTCGAGGATCCTGAAATACTTTGTGTAGATTTTAAACTCCATATTTTGTTCGGGCAGCACTGTTGAGCTACTCTTTTCGATTTCCAACTGCTAAGGGATTTTTTAAGTGCGCAGCGATGCACACGGGCGTTCTATCTCACTACCCAGAGACAAAGGAAATTACTCGAAGTTCAAGCCCACGTGAAAAAATCCCAACCCTTACTGGGGATTGAACCGGAAACCTCTAGCACTCTAGCCGGTCACCATGCCTCGAGACCAAGCAGTCGCCGGCATTCCATGTGTGTCAACATCTAGCCGGCCGCTTATACATCCCGGGACCTAGATTGGCGCTAAAGCCAGATTGGAAGAAAACCTCCAGGTAGTTCTGCATTGAGTCCTTTGTAGTCACTTCATAGTTAGAGCATATTTGTGTATGTGTACTGTGTTGTTCTTTATGTGCTGATGAAGGCTAATCGCCGCAACGTCCTTTGTGTGTTTGTTGTTATCAGTTTTGTAAAGCTAACATAAACTATTTGTTCTTTCTTACCCCCTTTTTCTCTTCCCTATAATTTCCTACCTCTTTAAAAACTGCATTTGAACCGTAGACTGTCAAGCCCGGAGGTGAGCGTCTAGCCACTGGGTTATCGAGGCTCTTAAACAAATGTATAGAAATTCTCTGTTTGAATTTTTCTTTATACGTATCATATTATTTCAAATATATTATACGTTTCAGGCATTCAGCACAAACAATTATTGTTATTATTTATATTATTATTAATCGGCTCTTCAAGTGGTCCCAGGTCGACCCAGCCTTGAGTGGGTACCGGGTGCAGTCGCGGGAAGTAGAAGCTGACCCCATCACCCGTCTTGTGCCAAGTGGTCCCAGGTCGACCCAGCCTTGAGTGGGTACCGGGTGCAGTCGCAGGAAGCAGAAGCTGACCACATCACCCGTCTTGTGCCAAGTGGTCCCAGGTCGACCCAGCCTTGAGTGGGTACCGTGTGCAGTCGCGGGAAGAAGAAGCTGACCACCTCACCCGTCTTGTGCCAAGTGGTCTATACAAATATAGGTCCAGCCCTCTATGCCCTATACGCCTAAACGTGTGGAAAAGGGTCCTTTACTTTTTCTTTGTAAACTTCTTAAAGTGGTTTTAGGCACCTTAAGACCATCACCATAAACTTTTTTTAAGGAGGCTGAGGCACGTCCCCTTAGAAACGTTAAAAATGGCTGACCTGTTCCCCCTTCCCGCCCGCTCTCCCCCCCCCCCCCCCCCCCCCACCTTGCCCAAACATGCTTTCTTTGTGTTTGGGCTCCCGATAAATCTCACAAAAATATTTAAAAAAATAATATATATATATTAAATCGAATAGTACAGTTTCGTCCTTTTCAGGACGAAATTTTTTGTTATTTGAAGCCCCACCCTGGCTTTTGCCAGGGGCCGCAATATGGGCAGGCCATAAATATGGCCAGTTGTCTGAACGCGGTTTCTGGGACCTCTCCACGGCGATCCTCGTCCGCATGGTGGCACTTTGTGTCATCGGGTGTTTGTCGCTTGTGTAATGTCCTTGTGGGGTAGAAAGTCAGTCAATAACAATAATATAAATATTACAGACTGCGCAGCTGAAGGTAGTTTAGAATTTTGCTTATCAGTTGGAGCGAAGGGTAGTCGCCGTGGTGTAGCGGCTAGACGCTCGCTTGCGGATCAGTAGGTCGTGGGTTCGCTCCCTGGCAGAGCCGGACTTTGGCTCCCAGGTCGACCCAGCTTTAAGTGGGTCCCAGGTACAGTCCTGTGAAATAAAGGCGGCCGGCATGATACTGACCACATCACCCACCTTGTACCGTTGGTCTATAAAATATAGGTCTAGCCCTATATACCCAATACGCCTGACAGCCATGGAAAACGGTTCTTTACTTGACTGCAGCGGACGGAGAGTGAATACGGTATTGTCACTAAAAAAAATTTTTGAGGTTTAAAAACTGCAACACATACACAGGCATACGATCACACACACGCTCACTCGAGCACACTAAAAGAGAAGTAAAAGGTGTTGCAGTCAATCCTTTCACGGTACTTTGCTACACCCCGCCATGTTTTCACATTACAACTCTCGTGACGCGCTTCACAAACCTTTAAAAACCGACTTCGGTAGGGCTTTTAAAGCATACTATAGAACTACTGTTTCTAACACGAAAACATGCCCAGATATTTTTTTCGGAGTGCCATTGTATAAGCCCTAACTATAATATAAACCCTAATTAAGACCGCCAGTCAGACAGACTGATTTGAAACACACGTATCGGATTATGAAGTAAAGAAGGGATAAATAAACATAAATATTATTATCCACATTATTGCTGAAAAACGATAACATAAATGTAGTTTATTGTTTATAGATAACACATAATGAAAACATATTCCACCTATGCTTCGCTAATATAAATTTATGTAACCTACGGCACCATTTAAATGAATTCTGTCCGTATTCCATATTTGTAGATTTCCTGAACTATGGACATGGTTAATAAGACACCTTTTTGGAAGGTGTCTGGTTGACCACGTTCTTAGTACACTTGCTTCCATAGCGAGACGCACACGCCGTCTGCAGGTGACAGGTTCAATTCCCGGCACGGTAACTATAGCTTTCGATTTTTATGTTGTCTGGTGTGTTCTTCTATCTTTCTACTTCTTTCTTTTAGTGTCTATCAATACATTGTTTGTGACCAACGTGGTGATGTGAATTGTAGATTAGGAAAATGACGCGATTTCTATTGTCGCAATGTTGATGGTGCCCGTATGTGATTAAAATTGATCGCGTGGGGAACTGCTGATCGGTTGGTGACTTCTGCTACCATTTATGATGAACTGCATTCCTAATGTCGGACTGTTTGTGTTAGCACTTCGGATGGCTACCGTATGCTTTAATCCGTGTGTATGCTAGATATGCTGAGACAGCCGTCTGTCACCATTTCCACAAAGGACTTTGATAAACATTCTGTGTGTTTTTCGTTGGCACAGGAGCGGAGCAAAGATGGGGTGACCCGTTTGCTATGAAGCTGAAACTAAGACTACCAGACCGACATTGTTTGTTACTTTGCATATAGCAAGGACGTCCTCTCTAAAGATAAAGCACTTGGGCGACTTTTGGAGCAAACAACGTAAGACCAGATTTTAGTTTCACATTTTTTCGAATATATGAATGACAGAATGAACTTTGGGGCTTGAAAGTTTCGATAGCACATGCACACACACACACACACACACACACACACACACACACACACACACACACACACACACACACACACACACACACACACAAATAGAAAATTTTTCGTTAGCCGAGATTCTCTACTACAGATGTGTCCCCCAATAATTTCACGTCCCTGGGCCAGTGGAAATCATAACAGATATCCTTCTCTGTCCCGTATGAAAACCAATGAAAAATCGTGTCAGTCCCAACAAAGTCTTGAAGCTCGCACACGCAAAATAAACACATCAGGCAGCTGTCAGATGTGCCAGCACGAATGGTCCCACGCCAGAATTGCAACTCACTGTGGATGCAAACATTGAATTGCCAAAACCGGCTTATGCTGCATAAGTACACGTCATTCCGAGAAAAATCGACAGTTTTAGCGCTGATCACAGCACCAAACAGTCCCCCGGATAAAATTAGGAAAATTTCACATGAGATTCACAACTCACAGTGTCACACCAAGCATCCATCTTGGTAGTTTGGCGACGGAACATTTGGACTCACGGTCCAGAGACTGGGAGTTCGCATAAGCAAAACCCTGGCTATTCAGGGCGTCAGCGGCAATGCGGCTATCTGTTACATTGAACCGGAAGTCCATCAAATACAACAGAATACAAAAAATATAACTAAGCTTTTTGTTAAAGCAGGTCAGATTAGGCCCATCAAATTAAGCCCGTGAGATTAAGCCCGTCAGAAAATCAACACAACACCCTGACAGAAACGTCACAGGGGTATCACAGGGGTGCCTACAGTTCACAGGAGGTCAATGAACAAAATAATCTACTAGTTGACATGACAATAACAATTACAGACAGCCATCTGTTGTCATCTAACGGCCTATGTAATCAATACATGCAGAACTTGTATTTTGTCAGTTGCACCGCCGTGCTTTTGTCCTGCTTGTCAACAGACAGGACACCAGGTGTGTGCATTGTACGTGTTTTTAACACCACGTTACTTATTGAGACGGGCCTGTATGTAACAGTGCACTTCAGCTGGGTAACAGAGCATTCGCGACGTTGTATAACGTTGAGTCCTTCAGTAAAGTGGCCACTTGAGGCGGATCCGTATGTAATAAAGCCCTTCAATTGAGTAACTTACTGGGTGGATCCGTATGCAACAGAGCTTTTCAACTGAGTAATGTACTGGTGTCGATCTGTGTGTAACAGAGCCTTTCAACTGAGTAATGTACTGGTGTCGATCTGTATGTAACAGAGCCTTTCAACTGATTAATGTACTGGTGTCGATCTGTATGTAACAGAGCCTTTCAACTGAGTAATGTACTGGTGTCGATCTGTATGTAACAGAGCCTTTCAACTGAGTAATGTACTGGTGTCGATCTGTGTGTAACAGAGCCTTTCAACTGAGTACTGGTGTCGATCCGTATGTAACAGAGCCTTTCAACTGAGTAATGTACTGGTGTCGATCTGTATGTAACAGAGCTTTTCAACTGAGTACTGGTGACGATCCGTATGTAACAGAGCCTTTCAACTAAGTAATGTACTGGTGTCGATCTGTATGTAACAGAGCCTTTCAACTGAGTAATGTACTGGTGTCGATCTGTATGTAACAGAGCCTTTCAACTGAGTAATGTACTGGTGTCGATCTGTATGTAACAGAGCCTTTCAACTGAGTAATGTACTGGTGTCTATCTGTATGGAACAGAGCATTTCAACTGAGTAATGTACTGGTGTCGATCTGTATTTAACAGAGCCCTTCAACTGAGTAATGCACTGGTGTCGATCTGTGAGTAACAGAGCCTTTCAACTGATTAATGAACTGGTGTCGATCTGTATGTAACAAAGCCTTTCAACTGATTAATGTACTGGTGTCGATGTGTATGTAACAGAGCCTTTCAACTGATTAATGTACTGGTGTCGATCCGTATGTAACAGAGCCTTTCAACTGATTAATGTACTGGTGTCGATCCGTATGTAACAGAGCCTTTCAACTGAGTAATGTGCTGGTGTCGATCTGTGTGTAACAGAGCCTTTCAACTGAGTACTAGTGTCGATCCGTATGTAACAGAGCCTTTCAACTGAGTAATGTACTGGTGTCGATCTGTATGTAACAGAGCCTTTCAACTGATTAATGTACTGGTGTCGATCTGTATGTAACAAAGCCCTTTCAACTAAGTAACTTACTGGGTAGATCTGTATGTAACAGAGCCCTTTCAACTAAGTAACTTACTGGGTGGATCTGTATGTAACAGAACACTTTAACTGAGTAACGAAATCTGACGTTCATTTTTCAACAAAGTAACATACAAATTAATAAAAAGTTAACTGTGGCGAAGTGAGCAAGCCTTTTGTCCAGCATCCTGAAAGTGGTGAGTTCGTTCCCCGACTGCGTAGTTCGGTTGATGAGTACAATTTTCACACAAATCTCTGGGGATCCTTGTACGATTATTATTGCCACAGCAGGGCTGGTAGAGAACAGTCAATGCCCAAATTGCCACAGCAAGGCTGGTAGAGAACAGTCAATGCCCAAATTGCCACAGCAAGGCTGGTAGAGAACAGTCAATGCCCAAATTGCCACAGCAAGGCTGGTAGAGAACAGTCAATGCCCAAATTGCCACAGCAAGGCTGGTAGAGAACAGTCAATGCCCAAATTGCCACAGCAAGGCTGGTAGAGAACAGTCAATGCCCAAATTGCCACAGCAAGGCTGGTAGAGAACAGTCAATGCCCAAATTGCCACAGCAAGGCTGGTAGAGAACAGTCAATGCCCAAATTGCCACAGCAAGGCTGTTAGAGAACAGTCAATGCCCAAAGTGCCACAGCAAGGCTGGTAGAGAACAGTCAATGCCCAAATTGCCACAGCAAGGCTGGTGGAGAACAGTCAATGCCCAAATTGCCACAATTGGCCCATCCTGACACAACTGTTGCTACAGCTGGTTTTGTTGTCTGTTGGTAACCCTGGTGTGTGTTATTCGTTTATTAAGTCTGCCCTAGCATGAAGACAAATAAATTATTACTGGGCCATGGGATTTAGGGGAGTGAGAGTGTGTGTAAGAGAGAGAGAGAGAGAGAGAGAGAGAGAGAGAGAGAGAGAGAGAGAGAGAGAGAGAGAGAATGTGTGTGAGAGAGAGAGAATGGGGGTGGGGCTGGGCAATGAGAGAGACACAGAAAGAGAGAGAGAGAGAGAGAGAGAGAGAGAGAGAGAGAGAGAGAGAGAGAGAGAGAGAGAGAGAGAGAGAGAGAAAAGAGACAGCAAAGAAATAGTGGAAGGAGAGATGCAGACTATAAACGTATGGCGTCATTCTAGTAACGCATTCAGCATACAAAACATTGATTATTTTAAGATCGCTTTTGGAAATATAGCGACGCTGGACCACTGTAAAAAAAAAAATGTAAAGTAAAGATCCCGTTTCACGCCTTTAGGCGCATCGGGCATATGGGAAGAACCTCCCATATTTTTACAGACCAGTCGGCACTGGATGGGTAATGTGGTCAGCATTACGCCGGCGGTCTTTACTTTCCCAGGACAGCCATCCTGGTACCCATTTTAGGCTGGGTCGACCTTACGCCCCATACCATGATAAAAATCCACGCAGCCAGCAGTGGGTTTCGATCGCGGTACGTTGGATTGCGAGTCGGACTCGCAACGCCTAAGCCACGGACGCCGCACTGTAAATATGAAAGTTCATATTATTGCGAATTACGGTAACATCATCATCACGTACCTTGCGGAGTGAAGAGGGCTAACATGCTTCTCGGTTTTGTGTTCTCGAATGGGCACTTTAATATTAGACAACCTATCTCGTCGATTTCAAGATTTTTCAAAATTATCATGTTCTTAAGACAAATAAAAATACGACAACATATTGAAATAATGTGATACGTACAAGCAAACACATTTTTTAATAGTTGCGTATCCTTTACAGGACGTCGCAGAACCAATTCTAGCACTTTCTGACTGTTATGGTTTTTCTGAGCAAAATTAAGTCCAGTAGTTTGCCTTTGCTTTTGGACGGTCGGCTCTCGGTACCACGTTTGAAACAATCGCAAGACAAACCGTCCGCAGCAGGGTTCGAACCCGGCACCCCGGCATTTCTAAGCGCGTTCGAAACGCCTAAACCACAGACGCCGACAAGCAAACACATAACAATAGTATTTAAAAAAACAAAAAAGAGAACTTCCATAAGTGGCTGCTAGATAGGGAAGCTTGACAGTGTTACTAAATTGGGGGGGGAGGGGGGGGGTCGAGGGGGGGGTATAAGCTACCTTCCCACCCAACTGCACAGATATTGGTGGGTGAGTCGGGCTCAGGGTGCTGAGCACCAGTTCTTGGTGGTCCCCATTTAAGGAGATACCCCCATTTGGATTCCGGGGCTCCATTGTGGGGGGTGGGGTGAGGGGGGGGGGCATAAGATACCTCCCCACCCAACTGCACAGATATTGGTAGGTGAGTCGGGCTCAGGGTGCTGAGCACCAGTTCTTGGTGGTCCCCATTTAAGGAGATGCCCCCATGTGGATTCCGGGGCCCCATTGTGAGAGGGGGGGGGGAACAAGGATAGACCCAGTGTCCACCCAAAATCATGTCGTTAGCATTGGCTAAGTGGAAGCTTCCTTCAAAGTCAGGGGTGCGTCTGCCTGGGAGGCAAGGAACCAACACTCTGCCTACAAATAGTTCAGGTCCGTAAAACAAGTGTGCATGCAACACTCCGGTTCTGGAACAGGACTGCAGTCCAGTAGTGGACGAATACCCAGAACTTTTTGTCAGAGTTTACAGCTGGTGATAGCGAAGAAGAAGAAGAAGAAGCAGAAGAATGGAAGAAGATTTAATTATTTTATTATCACAGTTCTTTCAATATATGACACAGCACCCGGACATTTAACTGTTCACTAATGCACTTTGAAATTATTATTCGACTTTGCTGGAGAGATACTGCACACAATAGACATAAATATGAACGGCACACAAATTATTGCTTGAGCTTTCCTTAAGACCTCGACAAACTAAATTACAGGTTCAAATACCGTCGTTAACTTTCGAGACGGTAGCGAGGGGAAAAAATTAACTGAACATCTGTGATTTCGTGTTGTTCTGTTTGACTGTAACCCTGTTCTGGGTACATACATGTAGAATGTGGTGAATCTGTTTGTCGGTTTGTTCGCACGGTTAACAATGAAATCAGACGAATGCTAGGAATAAAGCCAGTCTTACAGGTCATCAAAGAACAACAAATGACCTGGTTTGGACACCTAACAAGAATGCCTTGGTACTATCCGCCACAGCAATCCACAATAAAACGTTACAACGGGTAGGGAGCGAGTGGAAGACCTCGGAAAATATGGATTGATGGCATTAAGAACAGCCTTTAGTGATCTTGACAGAGCTCACCAACGAACATTACATCCCCCACCCCCTCCTTCCCCCCTCCCCCTCCCCCGACACTTCGATGAGGTAAAAGGTGGAAGAAGAAGAAGAAGAAGAAGAAGAAGAAGAAGAAGAAGAAGAAGAAGAAGAAGAAGAAGAAGAAGAAGAAGAAGAAGAAGAAGAAGAAGAACAACGCTGTACTTATCATGCGTTATATCTGGGTTTAAATCCTCTTTAAGATTCTTCTTCTTCTTCTTCTTCTTCTTCTTCTTCTTCTTCTTCTTCTTCTTCTTCTTCTTCTTCTTCTTCTTCTTCTGCTTCTTCTTTAACTCCTCTTTTACCGCTTCGGTTGTCAGGGAAGATAAAAGATTAAGATTCCTTCTTTTCTGACCACTTCGACCATCGACTCATCGTACTGTTGAGTTTCTTGGATGTGATCTCGTCATCTGGTTCTCTGCTTGTTTTGCGCTTTACGTCCTTCTCCTCTTTGAATACATGCTTTGCATGGTATGGCCTCACAGGCCTTTCGGTAAATTTGGACGGGGTTTTTTGTTTTCCTGTCGTAGAGAACAACAAATATCTTAACCCACACACTCTGTGGCGCTTGCAGTAGCCATGCGGTTCCTAATCACCATCATCATCAGTTCTCTTTATGTCCAGTGACACATGAGGCTTCATAGTGGACTTTCCATGCTTTTTTGTCCTGTGTAATCTTCAGTGCAGTTTTCCATGTCAGAGATACTGCACTCAATTCACTCTCCATCGTTGGTCTCCATGTTGTTTTTGGGCGTCCCTTCTTTCTCTCTTTCCCTTTGGTGTCCATGCGATCCTAAATCAGGTATGGACAAAACATGACTCGCACTTGTTGAAGTACATACAGAAAGTAGAGATAGTATGATACCTTGGAATATAACAATCGAAATCTGTACTGGGTCAGGGGAAAAAGAAAAAAAAAAGGGGGGGGGGGTAATTGTGACTGTTATTCTGGGTAGTAGATTGTAAGAGGTCTTATGTACGCTGTCTTCCGATGCACTGGATGGAGAGAAAATATTATTGTTTACTGTTGTAAAGGTAGCGGGTCAGTAGGAAGGTGATTCCATTGTTGTACTGGGTAATGGATATGGGATAAAGTTGATGTACACTTCTGTTTTCAGTACCGGACGGAGAGAGAGAGAGAGAGAGAGAGAGAGAGAGAGAGAGAGAGAGAGAGAGAGAGAGAGTGAGAGAGAGAGAGCTAGTGTACACGGTTGTTCTAGATATTAGATGAAGAGAAAGTTTACGTAAACTGTTGTTCTAGGTGTCGGATGGAGAGAAAATTGATGTAAAGTGTTGTTCTAGGTGTCGGATGGAGAGAAAATTGATGTAAACTGTTGTTCTAGGTGTCGGATGGAATGAAAGTTTACGTAAACTGTTGTTCTAGGTGTCGGATGGAGAGAAAGTTTACGTAAACTGTTGTTCTAGGTGTCGGATGGAGAGAAAATTGATGTAAAGTGTTGTTCTAGGTGTCGGATGGAGAGAAAATTGATGTAAAGTGTTGTTCTAGGTGTCGGATGGAGAGAAAATTGATGTAAAGTGTTGTTCTAGGTACCAGATGGAGAAACATTTGAAGCAAACTGTTGTTCTATGTTTCGGATGGAGAGAAAGTTGATGTAAACTCTTGTTCTGGGTGTCAGATGAAGAGAAAGTGGATGCAAACTGTTGTTCTAGGTGCCAGATGGAAAGAAAGTTGATGCAAACTGTTGTTCTAGATACGAGATTATGAGGGTTCGTGGGGACAGTTATGTAAAGGTAAAAAGTCGGAAGATGTGAACCATCGTTATTGCACACGGTTATAAAAGGACAGCTGATAAGAAACTGTCCGCCTGTATCGGTGTCCGCACGCAACTCCGTAGCTACAGTGACGTCCTTCATTTACCCCAGAATGGTAATTCCGGTACCCATTACCTAGAGGCTGGGTGAACACCAGGAACCACCCGGTTTCGAACACCAGCCGTTGGTTACAGCAAGTCGCAGCGGAATTTGAAAGCGAGTCTCCTATCGACTGCGATAACGCGGCTCCCTTTTATACACTGCTATGTACACTGTTGTTCTTTGTGCTGGTTAGGGAGAACATTGAAGTACACTGTTGTTCTAGGTAGCGAGTCAGTAGAAAGTTGGTTACATTAATGCCCAGTTACTAACCTACTGGTAGTCGCCATCGTGTAGCGGCTAGAGGCTCGCCTGCGTATCTGAAGATTGTGGGTTCTTGTCCTGATGTTACCGTACTGTTTTTCCCCCTAAATAACTTGTGTTTCCTAGGTCGACCCTACTTTATGTGGGTACAAGGTATAGCTCTAGGAAGTCAATCCGACTACATCACCTACCGAGTGCTGAGTGATCTATAAAATATAAGTCTAGCTCTGTCGGCATCTGTGGCTTAGGCGTTGAAAACGCGCTTCGTAATACCGGGGTGCCGGGTTCGATCCTAGCTGCGGACGGTGTGTCTTGCGTTGGTGTCGACAGTGGTACCGAGAGTTGACCGCATAGACGGGCAATGGCAAACTACTGAAATCTGCCTAGAAAAACCAAAACAACCGAAAAACGCTGGGGTTGGTTCCGAAACGTCCTGTAAAGGATACGCAACTAAACTAGCTCCGTCAATACAGCTGAAGGCGTTGAAAAGGCGTTCCTTACTTTAACTAGTTTATTTCTCTTGAAGTCGAACCTTTAGGAAAAATTGTTAAGTTGGATGAGCCCACTTTATTTCCTGGGTCTTCCTTGTGCTCTCCCAACCCCCTAACACCCCCCCCCCCGCCCCTTGAGACCTTCGCCACTTTCGCCCTACGCCCCCCCCCCCATCTTCCCACCTTTTATTCGCCCCACAATGGCATCATTCAGTGACAAGGACTTATTGCTTGACGTGCTCAATTCTTGCAAAGCACGTACATGTTGCTGCTTACTTGTTTGTTGTACCTCACTAGGACATCACACAAGCGATAAACACCGGGTGACACCCAAAGGGATCACCCGTGGAGAGGTCCCAGAAACCCCTGTCAGTCGATAGGGTCACAACTGTGGCCCATCTATATTCAGGGCTCTCGGCAAAAGCCAGGGTGGGGCTTCAAGTAATGAACAATTGCATCCCACAAGGGGATGGATGACAAGGATAAGCCTCACGTACATATTGCTTGTCTGTAAGGACCTGTAGATCCACACTTGTTTACAACCATATGATTACACACATCAGTAAATCATCGTTTGCGTATAATCACAATATTGGAATGTAAAAATATCAATCCAGACGGAGTGAAAGGCTGTTAACAATTTAACATGTGTTATGTTATTTACGTCCGAATATGTATAGATATGGTATGTTATTTACGACTAAGAAGAAGAAGAAGAAGAAGAAGAAGAAGAAGAAGAAGAAGAAGAAGAAGAAGAAGAAGAAGAAGGAAAAGAAGAAGGAAAAGAAGAAGAAGAAGAAGAAGAAGATGAAGAAGAAGAAGAAGAAGAAGAAGAAGAAGAAGAAGAAGAAGAAGAAGAAGAAGAAGAAGAAGAGAGAAACAGAAAAAGAAAAAGAAGAAGAAAAAGAAGGAGGAAGAGGAGAATAAAGTGAAGAAGAAGAAGAAGAAGAAGAAGAAGAAGAAGAAGAAGAAGAAGAAGAAGAAGAAGAAGAAGAAGATCTTTTTTCTTGGAATATTTCTAATCTACAGCAACTGTTAATGTAAACAAAACAAAAATGTATTGCAAGCAAGCAGATGTAGCTTTAAATATTTCCATCATCAAAATAACGGGAATGCTGTTGCAGGAGTGTCTGTGGTTCTTTTACTTTTTATTTATTTCAATGAAGAACAAGTAAAGTAAAAGTAAAGATCCCCTTTTAGGACTTTAGATACATTTGACCTATTAAGAATTCCCATATTTTCACAGACCAATCGGCACTGGGTGTAGAGGGCTGCGTGGTCTCGAGGTATGGTGTCCGCCTCGTCTGCTAGAGATCCCGGGTTCAGGCCCCGGTGAGGGCTGGGGTTTTTTCATGTGGACTTCTAGTAATTTCCCCCATGGTCTTCGGGTAGTGAGATCGGACGCATTGACGCACACATAAAAAAATCGAAAGCTGGAAATCGAAAAGAGTAACCTAACGGCGCTGTCCGGGCAAAATTTGGAGTTTAAAATCTACCCAAAAATATTTCAGGATCCTTGTCGGTGCTACGGAGCCCGTGCATTGAGCTACTTTTGACTAGACTTCAGTTAGAAGTAGAAGATAGCACTTATGGGTTTCTACCCGTGTGCCATGATGTTAAACTGATGCTCAAACCTCAAACCTCGGCACTTGCTCAAACCTCGGCACTATGTGGGTATTATGGTGAACATTGTAAGCCGACCGTCTTTACTTCCCTTAGACATACAGCCTGGTACCTATTTTATGCTGGGTCGACCTGCGACGCCCCATACCACTTTAAAAATCCACTCAGCCAGCAGCGGGTTTTGATCGCGGAACGTTTGAATTACGTGTCGGACTCGCAACACCCCAGCCACGGACACCGCATAATAATAAAAAATAATTTTAACAAATATAATAAGAAAAAAAAATATTGTGTCGACCGACAAAGTAATACAATAATATCGTTGAAAAATATGAAATGTGTAAACAAATACACGGAAAGAGGACCGAATTTAAATCCAGAAACCATGAGTTGTCCCTTTGGCTCGGTACTATGAATATGGCAACCCTTCGGCCTTGATTCCATGATAAATACCGTAAATCTGGGAGAAATGTGGCTTTTCTGCCTACAGACGGAAGTGAACCCGGATCACAAGGAGTTCGTCACCCGGTCACCGCGAAATCAGGTTTAGCCAACTATGCTAGAGAGCCGGGCATGAAAGAGGACCCAAAAAAATTACTGCCTCTTAAAAGTAGGATAGAAAAGGTGTTTTTTTTTTAGGAGGAGATTGGGGGGGGGGGGGGGGGGAGTTTAGGGTTTTGGGCGGTTCCTATTGTCATCACTGAGGGGTGACATTACAGGAAAAATACTTGTTAAATTGTATATATATATATATATATATATATATATATATATATATATATATATATATATATATATATATATATATATATATATATATATATATATAAGGGCTGTACCGAATAGGGATTTTCACTATTCGGCCGAATACGAGTACGAATAGTGTATAATGTATAAAATATATTTAAAACACATACACACATTCATAATATCAAATGTACGCTGAACTTTTACTTCACATAAAGTAACACAGAATAGTCACCTTCTTCTTTAGCATTCTGAGTCCTTGAGGTTTACTGCTGCAGATATCACTCGTCTCCATTCATCTCTCTGGCTGGCCTTCTCTTCACAATTTTTAACACCAGTTGTTTGCAGGTCTGGCTGAACATTATCTCTCGAACTTCTTTTTTTTTTTCTGCCTCGTGGTCTACGCCCATTTCTCTCTCAGGTGTTTACAGTTTTACTTCTCTGTCATCTGACATTCTTTCAATATGCCCCAACCATTTTAGTTTGTTAGCTCTCATGATGCCAGTGATCAATGGTGATTTAAACAGATTATATGTTACGTTGTGTTGCTTCTCACTCTCCATTCCCCGCTATTAGAATCTTTGATGGGTCCAAAGATTTGTCGTAAGTCTGTTTTTAAAAACCTGCAATAAGGCCTCATCTCTTATTTCTGCTTCAAGTTTCAGAGCCATATAAAACGACTGGTCTTATCAACGTTTTTATACATTTTGATCTTGGTGTTGCGAGAAAGACACTTTGACTTTAGCAGATGTTGAAGGGCATAGTATACTTTATTTCTAGATTGTATTCTAGATTTTGTTTCTTCTCTCAGCATGTTGGAGCAGTTGAAGTTTGCACCTAAGTACTTATATGTTTCCGTTCGTGTGATTTTCATATTATCGACTTTGATGTGGCCGGAGTTTATATTCTATCCCTGTCTAGTTAGTATTCGTAGAGAATAGTAAACATTTAAAAACATTATATGTTTTGCTTCCTTCAGTCATTGGTAACTAGTAACTAGGAATGAAAGAAACTTAAGTATTATAACAAGTAACTAAACTTGGAAATTGTCACTGACAGCTTAGTTAATGCATGAAAGCTGCATTAGCTTTCAACAAAACCAATCGTTCCATGTTGTCAGTATTAAGGCCGTGTATGCAGAAGCGGGTGTAAGGTAACTACTATTCGTATTCGGCCCGACCGAATATTCGGTCAACTATTCGGCCAAATACTGAATAGTCAATATGTCCACTATTCGGCCCCGAAGCGAATACGAAGCGAATATTCGGTACAGATATATATATATATATATATATATATATATATATATATATATATATCCAACCCTATCATTTTCCGATGTACTTGTTTTCCTAGGCACATTTATGTCAATTAGTTTGCCATTGGCCTCTGGACAGTCGGCTCCTCGATACCAATGTTGAAACCAACGCAAGGCATGCAGCTAGGATCAAACCCGGCATTACGAAGCGCGTTCACAACGCCTAAGCCACAGATGCTGATATATATATATATATATACATATATATTTGGGGTGGTTGGGCAGGAAACGTTCCTCACTAGGCACAAACCGGCTGTGCTACACCACGGCCTCTTAGCTTCCATTCAGTTTTCTGGGGCTGGGGGAGGGAGGGGGAGGCCGCAACCCCTCATCCCTTATCTCCATAAACTTTTTTTAGGGTCGATGTCTCATGTTCCTAAACGCCGATAAGATATAGTTCTGCTTGAGATGCGAGGAACCAACAGTCTGCATAGGAACAAAGGCAGATTTGTACAGCTGATCTACTTGCTCAAGTCAGTTCTAGAGTAAGACCAGAGTTCGGAATTTGATCAACAAATTTTATCTGCTAGAGTTAAACTCTTTAAGGAGGAGGAGGAGGAGGAGGAGGAGAAGAAGAAGAAGAAGAAGAAGAAGAAGAAGAAGAAGAAGAAGAAAAAGAAGAAAAAGAAGAAAAAGAAGAAGAAGAAGAAGAAGAAGAAGAAGAAGAAGAAGAAGAAGAAGAAGAAGAAGAAGAAGAAGAAGCAAAAAAAAAGAAGAAGAAGAAGAAGAAGAAGAAGAAGAAGAAGAAGAAGAAGAAGAAGAAGAAGAAGAAGAAGAAGAAGAAGAAGAAGAAGAAGAAGAAAAGAAGCAGAAGAAGAAAAAGAAAAAGAGAAAGAAGAAAAGAAGAAGAACAAGAACAAGAAGAATAAGAACTTGAAGAAAAAGAAGAAGAACAAGAACACGAAGAAGAACAAGAAGAACAAGAAGAACAAGAACAAGAAGAACAAGAATAACACTAAAAAAAAACAGAACAAAAAGAAGAACAAAAAGAGACTTCCAGATCGACCCAGCCTTGAGTGGGTGCCGGCTTTAGTCTTGGCAAAAAAAGGCGGCCGGCGTGATGTTGACCACATCACCCAGCAAGTGACGGTTGTTCTATAAAATATAGGTCTAGCCCTATATGCCCAATACGTCTGAAGAATGGAAAAAGGTCAATTCCCTTTACAGTTATTGTGTATACTATCTGTAGTTCGCACTGACAGCTGTGTCTACTATCTACATTTTGTCTAGTTTCTTTAATTTATATCTACAGCTTTGTCTAATGCCTTCAGTTTATTTTGTCTTAAGCTTATATCTACTGCTTTTTCGAGTGTCTTCAGTTTATTTTGTCTTAAGTTTATATCTACTGCTTTGTCTAGTGTGTTCAGTTTGTCTTGCCTTAAGTTTATATCTACTGCTTTGCCTAGTATCTTCAGTTTATTTTGTCTTAAGTTTATATCTACTGCTTTGTCTAGTGT
>CAJHNH020001057.1:418068-450568 GCA_905116865.2 Candidula unifasciata | reverse complement strand
TGTAGACCACAATACAACTTGCTAACTATCCTTTCAAAAAGAAAAAGAAAAAAAAAAGATTATTTTTAATTATAAAAGTTAGAGTAGGAAGGAGAATTAAGAGAAAACTGTCATTGTAAGAATAATAAAAAGTATGTCCTAATAATAATATTAATAATAATAATAATAATAATAATAATAATAATAATAATAATAATTATAATAATAATAATAATAAGAAGAAGAAGAAGAAGAAGAAGAAGAAGAAGAAGAAGAAGAAGAAGAAGAAGAAGATGAAAAAGAAGAAGAAGAAGACTGACCTTTTAATACTAATGATAATAATAATAAAAATAGTAATAATAATATGAATGATAATAATAATTAGAAGAAGAAAAAGAACTGAATAAGTATGAGTATGTTAAAATTAACTGACAACAATCAACATCAAGCGGCGTGTACTCACCCTCCATGTCTGTAGTAATTCTGATCGCCGTACAAGCCAGACATGAGTCCCAAGCCTGCGGGGTTACTAATGTTGCCGATGGAGATGTTGGGGATCGACCCCATGCCCCCCACAGCTCCACTGGGGTAAGGCGACTGCAACCCCACAGTCTGCATGTCCAACATACTCGGATACAGGGTTGGAGGTGTGGGGGAGAAATACGTGGTGATATTTTCCCGAATGGCCTCGTCCAACAGTGCTGGTGACGGGAGAGATATGGCTGTTTGCGGATTGGATCCGAAGATTGGAGAAGTAATTTATAACAAGTTTACATTAAATAACTTGATGCCTTCTGATCATGCACGGACTTATATACATTGCAGTATTCTGGAGTCCCGGAAATTAATTTATTCCAACAGAAGCGGAATTTACCGACACGAAATTATTCAATCCAATATTTTCCATTTAGTTTCACTTGCTAAGTTAGAAAATTCGAGGTAAGTAATTCGATCGAGGGCCGTCTCAAAGATACTTTACTGTTACCTATTTGTTAGTAACTAAAAAAGCACTTCGAATATTTGCCTGTAATAAATGCACTTTTAGACAGTCTCTTGAATCTGACTAAAATCAATAGCGATTATAACTGACTGCTTTTTCTGAAACTTTGATGTATGACTTTTGTTTATCGACGGTTTCCGTAGCTCACTGGTAACTTTTCTGATTAATTTTACCCAATTAAACTGTATATATAGATAAGTGGATTTCTCATAAACAAGTCACTCCACTGCGGCTATAAGTGGTACCGAGCGAGGCAACAAAACTTCTCAAACACAGATTTCTGTCAGGAAATTTACCCCGTTGCTGAAACGCGCGTTAACGTCTTCGGTGCAGTTTTTTTGTTTTGGACGCAGTTATCCTCCGTATCACTCTAAGATTATCAGCTCTTACTTCACGTTAGTGTCGTTAACAATGCTCGTGAAAGTCCCTGCAACAGAATTCACAAATCTAGGACTTTCTTCCGTGAAAGTCCTATAAACGATATCAAGGTAATCACGGATTTAGATGAGATGGCAATCTCAGGACAGCGCTTAATAAGTCCATATTGTACAAATAAACAAGTATGAGTTTTAAAAATATCAAATTCCCGAAAGTAATTCTGGCCTATATTTGTAAATTTCGGAAAGAATTGTCCGAATGACTTAAATGTTAATGGTCACTCACGTCTGTTGTAGTTGTAGTCCGAGGTAACGGCCAAGTGTTGGTCTCTGGCTTCACTCTGGGTTCGATCCAGTCACAAAATGGGTACCATAAATTTTTTGGAGGGAGGGAAATTCGATTAGGAGTGATCTGGATGTCCGGCCTGGATTGTGTCAGGAGTTGACTGTTCATTATTATATGGTGTCGGAAAACGACAATGATTACATAATGTGAAGACAAAAATGACAGTTTTTCTTTTCTTTCTGACATGGGTAATATAGAGAGGAGTTTAAACAAGATGGGAAAACAATGTTTTAAATCATAGCTATGTATTTTTTCAGTTCCACTTCTAAGAAAGTTGAAGAGCAGCTATAGACATGGGACCAGAGTTAACAGCATTCGAAAAAAATAAATACCCCAGGATATTGATGATAATTACGTTTAGTGATTAGTAATTAGTAAGAATTATCACCACAGCACTCCGGACAGATCCGTAGGTGCTTCGATATCCTCCTCAAAAGCTCCACAAGTGTAAAACGACTGATGACGCCTGTTTTGTGTTGGTTAATAAAAAGTCATGTACGCTTTAGTGAAATGTTCATTTCTTGCAGCTGCAGGCTGCACCCCCATGTCGATCAGTCTAGACAGGGATACGGAGTCATGTCCTTTGGCGTGCTTCCCTGTAAGGTAAGTGCTGCCCATGGCTTGGAAACATCGCTTCTGTCCAGCCATGGCAACCACAGTATCAGCAAGACAATCTGCACGCTCGTTCCCTTGAACACACTTATTACCTAGGATAAAGATAAAGGTTAGGGCAAAGGGCTTAGTGCTGTAATTCAATCTTGCCTGATAAAACCAGCTTGAAATATGTAACGCATTGTCATTGAGTCACTAAACTATGCACATGTCTGTGAACTCTTGAGTGCCAAGCCCTGCTAATGTCCTCGTAACAGCGATAGTTTCCGTTGTAAGGCTATACTGGTTGTAATAGAAAAGGCGCAATTCATCTCCTTGATGATTTTCACCCTTAAGTTTACTGTGATTTACAAGTAAAGAGTTTGACGAAGAAAACATAAAAATGCCCCGACAGCTGTTAATATCAAGAGTTGCAATAAAGTTATAAAGGAGAAATAATTAGAGATAAGAGATAACGCTAGTATCAGAAGTTATAAAGGAGAGATAATTATAGAGAAGGGATACAGCTAGAATCTACAGTTATAATGGAAAAATAGTTAGAGAATACAGATACCGCTAGTTTAAATATTTATAAACAAGAAAGAATTAGAGAGATGAGAAACAGTATCAACCGTTATAAAGGAGAAAGAATAAGAGAGAAGATATACCACTAGTCTACACAGTTATAAATGAGAAAGAATTAGAGAAAAGAGGTCACGCGTTTATGTATAAACTGGTATAAATGAGAAATAATTAAAAAGGACAGATACCGCTAGTGTAAACAGTTACACAGGAAAAAGAAATAAAGAGAAGAGATACCGCCAGTGTAAATAGTTATAAAGGAGAGAAAATTAGAGAGAGAAGAAACCGCTAGTATAAACAGTTCATAAAGAAGAAATAATTAAAGAGAAGAGATACCGCTAGTGTAAACAGTTCTAAAGAGAAAAACGACGAGAGAAGGGACACCCCTATTATCAACACATACTTAGGAGAAAAAAAAGAAGGCAAACGGGATACTGCTAATATTAAAAGCTCTAAAACTATAAAACGATATCGAAATGAATGGAGGATTAGAATGCACACTTTATGTGGCCTCAAAAGGACTGGAGGATTAGAATGCACACCTTATGTGGCTTCTAAGTGACTGGAGGATTAGAATGCACACCTTATGTGACTTCTAAATGAATGGAGGATTAGAATGCACACCTTATGTGACTTCTAAATGACTGGAGGATTAGAATGCACACCTTATGTGACTTCTAAATGAATGGAGGATTAGAATGCACACCTTATGTGACTTCTAAATGAATGGAGGATTAGAATGCACACCTTATGTGACTTCTAAATGAATGGAGGATTAGAATGCACACCTTATGTGACTTCTAAATGAATGGAGGATTAGAATGCACACCTTATGTGGCTTCTAAATGAATGGAGTTGTTTCCATAGCGAGGCGCATACGCCATTTGGAGGTGACAAGCTCGATTCCCGGCACGGTAACAAAAACTTTTGATTTTTATGTTGTCTAATGCGTCCTTCTATCTTTCTACTTCTTTCTATGAGTGCTAATCAATACAATGTGTGTTTGTTTATTAAACATATGGACAAGAAACGTGCAAGAATAATGTAACGTTATATGTTGGTGGTGCTCTTCAAGTTAAAGTTAAAGTACAGAGGATCGAAATCATTACACCTGGTTTTTATCCAATACAGCTCGGTCTCTCTAAGCAGGGTGAATAGCCACCAGCTAAAAGCATCGCACAAAGCTCCGGTGACGATCCCCAGGGATCTCCTTAAAAACTGCAATTGTGAACTCAACGGCGCTGCCGTGAAACGAACCCACGTCCTTCAGAGCGCGAGGCAAACGGCTTGACTACTTCACCATGGAGATCCCAGTTGGAGCTTCTACGTAAAGAGATAACCTGGGTGAAAACTGATCAAGAGCTCCATGAAATGGCCAAAGAATATGTTTCGGGAGAACCATTACAATCGACTTTGAGTGGCAGAAATAGCACTTGATGATGATTGATTAATGTTCAACCCTACCAGGACATCACACTGAGCGATAAACACCTGGTGACACCAAGTGCCACCATTCGGACAAGGATCGCTTCGTGGAGAGGTGCCACAAACCCTGTTCAACCGTTAGGTTATACAAGGGCCGCTGGCAACAGCCAGGGCGGGGCATCAAAAGTTCGTCCCATATGGTGACGGAGGATATACGAGATGATGATGATGAAGGCCTAATATTTATAAAATCAGACTTGGTCCTGGTTTCTTGGTGCCTGTTATGGCGTTGATAGTCCATATAAACGTCATTCTGGCTGGGAAACGTCTGCAAAGAGATTGAAAGTAAATTAAAGATCCATTTTCACGCATTAGGTGCATCGGGCATATTGGAAGAACGTCCCATATATTTACAGACTAATCGGCACTGGGTGGCTAATGTGGTCAGCATTACGCCAGCCGTCTTTACTTCCCCAGTAAAAACATCCTGGTACCCATTTTCGGCTGGGCCGACCTGCGACGCCCGGCACCTCGATAAAAATCCACGCAGCCAGTAGTGGGTTTCAATCGCGGTATGTTGGAATTACGAGTCGGACTCACAATGCCCAAGCTACGGACGCCTTGTGTTTATGGTGTTCTCCTCTTGGTTCAGTTGTCTCCTAATTTGGCCAGGCGTATCTAGAAGGAGAGCGAGCTTCTCAACATAACGTCCTTTTAGACCATCATTTATAGTTTTACATGTTTAAATATTTTACTTTTTCTAGTTTCGTATTATTGTGAATATTTCGCTTATATATAATTAAAATATCAAGAAATGATATAAACCCGAACGAAAAGTATATTAGCAAGCTTCACAATATAACAAATACAAACAAAACGAACGTTGCGGCTATTGAACCTTCATCAGCACATACACATTAAACAATACTACATAGACACACAAAATCACTTAGGTGGTATCTCGATGCGGCCAGGTCGGTGGGTACTCAGCAGAATATATAATTAAATGCTTGCGGCGTGCAGTTAGCTTTTAAGACCCGTTTGGCCAGACTGAGCCACAGCAACGCGTCGCCGGGTACAGCTAGTAGTTGCAAAAACAATTTTAACAGACCCTCCATGTATCTAACTGTACAAGAGGCAAGAGGAGCTTTTATGGCACTAGTGAATTTGTGGAGATCAACGGAATTTAAAACTAATACTACACTTAAAATTTTGTATTCTACTGTCAAATCTGCACTGTTCTATGGAGCGAAAACATGGAGAACAACTAAGGCAATTACTAATAAACTACAAACATTCATTATCTCGTGCCTGCGTAAAACAGAGGGAGAGAACTAAACAGTCCCAGTGGACCAAAGGGTGAAGAAAAAACGATGACCCTGGATAGGACACACGCGGAGAAAACCTGGAAACAATATAACTATAATGTGTTTGCACTGGAACCGACAGGGCATATTAATAAAGGAAAACTAAAAAACCCGCGGAGAAGGGAGCAGCTGGAGAGTGACGTAAACAAAAATGATTTGGAGAACATGAGAGCTGCATGCGTTAGCCAAGGATATAAAGACGTTGTGTGAGTCTGTTGAGGGCTTATGACCCATTGGTGGTTAGAGGGCAAAAGAAGAAGATAATATCAAAACTGTAATATTCAACTCTAAAAAAAAAAAAAAAACAGTTACATACAAACAATTTCAGTGGCAACATTCTGCGCGTGACTAATATGGTTGCGCTTCCTATTAGCAATCAAAACCATGAAAGGCTAGGGCGTGGTTCAAAACTCTGGAACTGGGAGGACCGGGCGTTGTGCGGGCCTGCAAAACAACGCCTGGAGGCAGGGATTATATCTGATTTAATCAATTATCACAGTGGCCCGGGACGGTTCGGTAGCAGCGCATTGTTTCTATGCCGTACAAAAACAGTGCCGTGCGATACCAATTGTCCAGTGATATTCCACTTGAAAGTCCCCGGATTATGAACTCGCACACGCGGAGCTAGTAGCACAGACAGACAGACACACTCGCTGACACGATGATGTTTCTCCCCTGTCTTGGGTGTTGTTTTCTCTTTGTGTCGAATACACTGATCTTTTATGGACTGACTCACTTAACGAGGCTGCTTTCTGTGGTGAGGTGGCCTTTTGCGTTGCGTTCTGAAAGTGATGGGTTCGTTTCAAAGAGTGCAAATTTCAAAGATCCCTAGCGATTGCCGCTGGAGCTAAATGGTTCAAGCTTTGTGAGAGGATGTAGGCAGGATTCTTCGGAAACGTAAACGTCTGTGGCTTAGGCGTTGCTAACGCGCTTCCCAGTGTCAGGGTGCCGGATCCCATCCTAGCTGCAGGTGTTTTGTCAGCAGATCGCTTTGACTTTGGTATTTAGAGCTGACCATTCAGGGCAACGGCAAACTACTTAAGGTAATTTTGCCTATTAATTTGCCTTAATGAGTAAGCGCAAGGAACAAATGACGGATAGAATCATTGTGAGGCCCCACCTAACATTTCACACACATCTCCATGACATGATTAACCCGTTCTTATTGCAGGAAGACAACTATAAGATCACTATGGTCACACGCGGAATATTTTCACATTTCAGGTCTATCCAAACCTAAGAATTGTTTTTAGTACTTTTTGGCAAAGTAAAATTACTTAAAATTTTTAAACTATAAATGGTGGTCCAAAGGAAGTAATACTGAGAAGTTGGCTCTCCTACGATATACGCCTGGCCAAATCAGAAGGAGCTGAGACCAAGGATGAAATAAAAGGGCAAGAAAAACACAGTTGACAACAGGATAGGGAATGAGCGGTCTCGCTTGGAGGAACGAAGTTTAAGCCCAGAGACAGCTCAAATACCAGAACTTTAGCCCCGAAAGTAGCGCAAATAAACAAGACCACAAATATATCCGGAGACTGTTGGCAACTTCGGCTAGCTAGCAGCAGGTTGGACATGGTTGCGTTTTTTTTTCTTAAAAGGAATTGGGAACTGGAAAGGCGAAAGGATCTGGGATCGAACCCGCCACCCCGGCATTACAAAGCGCGTTCACAACGCCTAAGCCCCAGACGCCGACTATCACACTTGATATAAATATGCACTCACGGACATTAAAACGTCCGAAACCGTAAAATAACTACAGACAATTAATTACCGTTCATCATCAACAGGTGCCTTGCCAACTGGTGTGGGCGATCATGCCTCTCCATTATCTACGATCTCCTGCAGCATGTATCAGTTCGTGTGCCGACACACCTCCATGCCATGCAACAAGACTGCCAAGCATCTTCTCTCGTTGTCTTCCTCTATCCCTCCTTCCACATATCTTTCCAGTGGTCACAACATGTTATTTTCTTCCCCTCTTCTCATAACATAACCGAAAGAATAATGACTGTCTCCTTCTGATGTCTGTGATAAGTTGTATTCGGGCTCCCGCCTCTTTCAAAACCTCTTGGTTGCTTTTTTTTGGCTGCCCAGGGTATTCTAAGCATTCTTCTGTAAAACCACATCTCTGAAGCCTCAAAACATTGTCTGGCCTGGCTACCGATTGTCCAGGATTCACAGCCATATGTTAAAACTGGATGTATATAGTTACCGTTATCTTTATTAATTTGAACTTCTTTTTTCACCAGTTTCATCCGCCTCAGTTTGACTTGAAATTATGCCGTATCCGATTCAAATATTATTTAAGATCGCTGGAATATCATTTCTTTTCTTTTTTGATAACAGCTTTCAAATATTGACATTCTATTCTCAACAAAATTTTAGGGATCTTTAACTCTACGGGCTCAAATGATTTTTTTTTTTTTTTTTTATAAACAAGCTGATCTTTTTTTTTTTTTTTTTTTCTAAAGTAAATGTTGACTAATGATTCTTCTTCGGAAGTAACGTTGAGCAATGATTCTTCTTCATGACTTATGTCGAGCAATGATTCTAATTCGGAACTAATGTCGAGCAATGATTATACTTCGGAACTAACATTGAGCAATGATCCTACTTTAAACTAACGTTAAGCTAAAATTCTACTTCGGAACTAACGTTGAGAACTGAATTTTTCAAGCCGTTTGCCTTTTACTGTTTTCTTTCTTAACGTGCAAGGACACATCATAATGTTCACCCACTCCATGATTTTACTCCCATTCTTCAAGCTTTTTCTTCAGACCTGTGAACCGGAAGTAATGTGAAGGGAATAAAAAAAAAGTAGCACCCCGTTTCCAATAGGACTAACACAGAGAAAAAAAGATTGCATTCTGTCGACCAATCAATGATCACTTTGTCAGCCATATTGCCGCAAGCGTGTACGGGGAATTTGATCTCCAGGCCTGCAAAAATTATTTATTTATTCGCTGTATTTTATCCGCTCAGATTTTTTGAGTGTGATTAATTATAACGGGAAGAATTAGACAAAAAGAATAGTGGATTGGGTGCCTGAAACCTTGTACATGTTTTTCTCCCTCTCATTAGGGGGGGGGGGGGGGGGGTGATTATGGGCAACAATCACGAGCAATGGGATTTAAGCTTTCAGGGGACGGCTCCGCGCCACCCATACCGACTGGCGTGGGCGATCATGCCTCTCCATAATCTGCGATCTCCTGCAGCATGTATAAGTTCGTGTCCCGACACACCTCCATGCCATGCAACAACACTGTCAAGCATCTTTTCTCGTTGTCTTTCTCTATCTCTCCTTCCACAGATCTTTCCAGTGGTCACAACATGTTCTATTTTCCCTCTTCTCATAACATGGCCGAAAAATGATGACTGTCTCCTTCTGATGTCTGTGATAAGTTGTCTTCGGGCTCCCGCCTCTTTCAAAATCTCTTGGTTGCTCTTTTTGGCTGTCCAAGGTATTCTAAGCATTCTTCTGTAAAACCACATCTCTGAGGCCTCTAGAAATTGTTTGGCCTGCCTACCGATTGTCCAGGATTCACAGCCATATGTTAAAACTGGATGTATGTAGCAAGCAAGAATTCTTTTTCTAACTCTCAATGACAAGGATATATTGTACAAGATGTTTTTCATTTTATCAAATGCAGTTTTTGCCTGTCCTATTCTGTTTCTTATCTCAGTTATGCATCTTCCATTTGATGTTATCCATGTGCCCAGATACTTAAGTTTCTGTACTTGTCCTAAAATAACACCATCGACTTTTATTACTTATTCAGGAATAATTCGTTTATTTGATACCACCATTACTTCTGTCTTCCCATTATTCAAACGGAGGCCCATTCTTCTACTTTCTAACACCACAATGTCTATCATTTCCTGTAGTTCTTTCTGACTTGTTGCTATCAAGACTGTGTCATCAGCACAACGTAAATTGTTTATATTGTGCCCACCAACCACAATTCCGGGCATATTAATTAACTATCTCATTATATATTCACTGTATATTGAAAACAAATCAGGTGACAGTACACATCCTTGTCGTACTCCCCTCTTTATAATTTGAAATGTACCTATACAGTTGTTAATTCTTAAAGCTGCTGTCTGCTGCCAATACATATTCTAGTGCTTAAGTTACAACTTACCACTGACGTCACGACAACGTCACGGGAGACATTCCCAATAAATTCTAGGGTGTTCAGGTTGTAGTTTCTCGCGATTTCTCTACAGTAAAATTTAGGGTTAGGGTTAGGGTTAGGGTTAGGATTAGAAGACACTAGATGAACACTAAAAAAAAAAAAAAAACACACACCACACAACAGCACACTTGCACCCCTTGAAATAATGGACTGTCAGGTCAGCTGTGGATTTCCCACAGGGATTTCCTGTTTGGGGTACGTTATAAATTAAGAACCCATATTCTTTATGATTCGTAAATCTTTCCCACCGATGTTCAATTTTTCTAACAGTTTTTCTAACCATGTATACATTGTTTTATGAATATGCGTGTACATTTTCTATATTATTTCCAATACATTATTATATTTACTTCTCAGTAGGCACATTATTATTATTATTGTTATTATTATTGTCGTACTGATTCGCCGTGGTGGTGTAGCGGCTCACCGCTTGCCTGCTGCTCAAATCGTCATGGGCTCAAGACCTGACGGAGTCAAGACTTCTGTTTTCAAAAAATGACTTTGACTCTCAAGTCGACCTTTCCTTAACTGGGAGATGTCGCTCAAACAGCCTATGTCTTGTTTAATTACATAGTTTGAGGTTTGGAGTTTGAAGTTTGAGGTTTCAACTTTGAACAATGGATCAACATTATGGCACACGGGTAGTAACGCAAAAGTGCTCCGTTCGTCTTCCAACTCAAGTCTAAGTCTGAAGAAGCTCAGCACAGTGCACAGGCTCTGTAGCACAGGCGAGGATCCTGAAAAACTGTGATTAGATTTATAACTCCAAATTTTTGCCTGGGTGGCGCGTCAGGCTACTATTTTGGATTTTCAACTGCCAACAATACACACGGGTCCGATCTACCTGGAGACCTGGGGGAATTACTAAAAGTCCAAGTCCACGTGAAAAAATCCCAGCCCTTACCGGGGATTGACCCCGGAACCTCTAGCACTCGAGGGGGAAACCATGCCTCGAGCCCACGCAGCTCCCATAATTACATAATAATAATGTATAAATAACTGGGAAGTTAACCCTTTCAACAAATCGTCCATGAAGATGTCAATGTCGGCCGAAAGGCGCCAATATGGCACTTTCCTGTAAACAGATACAAGGTAATTATGTCACTCAGGCGAACGAAATTAAAAAGATTTATTAAAATTTACTTGTTGAATTAAGCAGGACTTGAGCCCCCCCCCCCCCCCCCCCCATCCCCTAGAAGATTACAAAGACCCCTCCCCCTCCCCCACTTTCTTCCCCACGTTTTCTCCCTGGTGGGGCGCCTGAATAGAGTAATTTTCTTCTTCTTCTTCTTCTTCTTCTTCTACTTCTTCTTCTTCTTCTTCTTCTTCTTTTTCTTCTTCTTCTTCTTCTTCTTCTTCTTCTTCTTCTTCTTCTTCTTCTTCTTCTTCTTCTTCTTCTTCTTCTTCTTCTTCTTCTTCTTCTTCTTCTTCTTCTTCTTCTTCTTCTTCTTCTTCTTCTTCTTCTTCGCGTTCACCAGCTGTAAACTCTGGCAGACAGTTCTAGTTGTTCGTCCACTTCTGGACTGCAGTCCTGTTCCAGAACTTGAGTGTTGCGTGTGCATCCGTTTGACACATCTGTAATTTGTATACAGACTGTTTGTTCCTTGCCTCTCAGGAAGAAGCACTCTGACTTTAAAGGAAGCTCCCAATTAGTCGACTTTTACGACATGCTCTTGGGCAAGCAGTGGGTCTGTTGTTGTTTTCCCTATAACAGGACCCCGGAACCCACACTGAGAGAATGGTGGAATAAACTGCAGACCTATGTCACACAAGATGTCACACAAGTAAAAAATTAGAGGACCATTTTCCACGCCTTTAGGCGTATAGGGTGTATAGGGTATATAGGGCTAGACCTATATTTTTTGAAGACCTATCGGCACAAGATTCTTGTTGTTGTTATCGATCCAGCGGCCTATGAGCTTTCGCCCTTTGGCCCAATGCCATGTAGTGGAATTGGCATGTTTTCGCAAGCTGTTCTTGTCCTCTGCACAAGGTGTTCCACTCGTCTGGTCTCGGAGGGAGAAGCGTTCTTCTTGTCTCACTGAGTTTATCGGCACAAGATAAGAGATGTGTTCAGCATCACACCGGCCGCCTTTACTTCCCAGGACTGCACCTGGTACCAGCTCAAGGCGGGTTCTAACTGGGAGCAAAGGTCATTTTTTTTTAAAAATAAGTCCAGACGCCGGGAAGCCAACCCACGACCTTCCGATCCGCAGGCGAGCATCTAGCCGCTACGTCACGGCGACTCCCCTATGTGACATACACTGGCGCAAAATGACAATAATGATGATGATGTGAGCGGTTCATCAATCCCCCCCTTCCCCGCGCCGCCCCCCTCTCCACCCTCCTGCCCAACAGTCTTTACGAACCAAACAACGGTGATAAGAATATAGAGAATCCTCACTGCTATCATGACTGACCCGGAATTAGGATGTGAAATAGGAAATGGCATCCATTGTGGGCAACTTGATTGTCCATTGTCGTGTGGTAATTGGAATATTTGTACACGGAGGTTCCTGTAAGAGCGGCGATGAATGCGACCGTTGAGGCACCTACGGGGCGGCGGAGAAGTGGGCAGAGCTCCTTCTGTGCCTGCTGGCTGACACAATAATTATTTTACGGGATGAAGAAATTAGATGTTTGGAAATTACACATGGTATAGGCCGCGGTGCAATAGACAATGACAAGTGCCAAACTCTTCTTATGGAATAAACTGTTAGGAAACTGTTTTGATGGAATACATTTACAGAAAACTCTTGTTATGGAATATGCAAGTGGAAAAGAATGCAATTACAACCAGTTGACCAGCTAAGAAAGAGGCAATGATGGGTAAAGATTTTTTTGTTTAATGATTCAACTTCTTCTTCTTCTTCTTCTTCTTCCCGTTCACCAGCTGTAAACTCTGGCGGACAGTGCTCTGCTTGTTCATCCACTTTTGGACTGCAGTCCTGTTTCAGAACCTTAGTTTTGCGTGTGCATCCATTTGGCAGATCTGTCTAATTTGCATACAGACTGTCTGTTCCTTGCCTCTCAGGCAGATGCACTTTGAAGGAAGTTCCTAATTAGTCGACTCTTACGACATGTTTTTGTGTAGGCGTGGATCTAACCCCCACCCCTCCCCCACGCCCCCATAATAGGGCCCCGGAACCCAGACGGGGAGGTTTAACTGATTTAAACATTTAACTGATGTGTGCTAGTGATTAGGTTTTGTGTGTTAGTGATTACGTTTTGTGTGTTAGTGATTGCACTGATAGACCTCCAAGACCCTAACGGGTCAATGGTTATGTTTTGTTATAGATCTCTTGTTATTAAATTAACCGATGAAAAACTGTACTCCTGAGATACACTGATAGAAAACGGTTCTAACGGAATATATAGATGGACAAATGTTTTTATGGAATATATAGATGGACAACTGTTCTTATGGAATATATCGTTGGACATCTGTTTTTATGGGATATATAGATGGACAACTGTTTTTATGGAGTATATAGATGGACAACTGTTCTTATGTAATATATAGATAGACAAATGTTCTTATGGAATATATAGATGGACAACTGTTTTTATGGAGTATATAGATGGACAACTGTTCTTATGTAATATATAGATAGACAAATGTTCTTATGGAATATATAGATGGACAACTGTTCTTATGGAACATATAGATGGACAATTGTTCTTATGGAATATATAGATGGACAACTGTTCTTATCGAACACATAGATGGACAACTGTTCTTATGGAATATATAGATGGACAAATGTTCTTATGGAACATTTTGATGGACAATTGTTCTTATGGATCATATAGATGGACAACTGTTCTTAAGGAACATATAGATGGACAACTGTTCTTATGGAACATATAGATGGACAACTGTTCTTAAGAAACATATAGATGGACAACTGTTCTTATGGATCATATAGATGGACAACTGTTCTTATGGAACATATAGATGGACAACTGTTCTTATGGAACATATAGATGGACAACTGTTCTTATGGAACATATAGATGGACAACTGTTCTTATGGAACATATAGATGGACAACTGTTCTTGTGGAACATATAGATATACAACTGCTCTTATGGAATATATAGATGGACAACTGTTCTTATGGAACATATAGATGGACAACTGTTCTTATGGAATATATAGATGGACATCTGTTTTTATAGAATATATAGATGGACAACTGTTCTTATGGAATATATAGATGGACATCTGTTTTTATGGAATATATAGATGGACAACTGTTCTTATGGAATAAATAGATGGAGAACTGTTCTTATGGAACATATAGATAGGCATCTGTTCTTATGGAAAAAAAAGATGGACAACTGTTCTTATGGAACATATTGATGGACATCTGTTTTTATGGAACATATAGATGGACAACTGTTCTTATGGAATATATAGAGAGACAACTGTTTTTATAGATCATATAGAAGGACAACTGTTGTTATGGAACATATAGATAAGCAACTGTTCTTAAGGAACATATAGATGGACAACTATTCTAATGGAATATATAGACGGACAACTGTTCTTATGGAGTATATAGATGGACAACTGTTCTTATGGAACATATAGAAGGACAACTGTTGTTATGGAACATATAGATAAGCAACTGTTCTTATGGAACATATAGATGGACAACTGTTCTAGTGGTATATATAGACGGACAACTGTTCTTATGGAAAATATAGATGGACAACTGTTATTATCGACACATCTGTTTCTTATGGAACGGTTAGACAACTGTTCTTATGGAATATATAGATGGACAACTGTTCTTATGCAACATATAGAAGGACAACTGTCGTTATGGAACATATAGATAAGCAGCTGTTCTTATGGAACATATAGATGGACAACTGTTCTTATGGACTATATAGAGACACAACGGTTCTTATGGAACATATTGATAGGCAACTGTTCTTATGCATCAAATCGATGGACAACTGTTCTCATTGAACATATAGATAGACAACTGTTCTTATAGAACATATAGATAGACAACTGTTCTTATTGAACATATAGATAGACAACTGTTCTTATGGAACATATAGATGGACAACTGTTCTTATTGAACATATAGATAGACAACTGGACAATAGATGGAGAACTGTTCTTATGGAAACTATATTAGGAACATACACACAACTGTTTATTATGGAACATATTGATAGAGAAACTGTTCTTATGCACAACTCAAATATATAGATGGACAACTGTTCTTATGGAACATATAGATAGACAACTGTTCTTATGGAACATATAGATGGACAACTGTTCTTATGGATCATATAGAGATGGAGAACTGTTCTTATGGAACATATAGATAGGACCAACTGTTCTTATGGAAATATAATGGAACATATAGATGTGTTCTTATGGAACATATAGATGGACAACTGTTTCTTATATAGAACATATAGATATAGATGGACAACTGTTCTTATGGAACATATATATAGATGGACAACTGTTTTTATTTTGGAATATATAGATGGACAACTGTTCTTATGGAACATATAGATGGACAACTGTTCTTATGGAATATATCGATGGAGAACGGTTTTATTTGAATATATAGATGGACAACTGTTTTTATGGAATATATAGATAAAACAACTGTTCTTATGGAATATATCGATGGAGTTTCTTATGAGAATATATCGATGGACAACTGTTTGGACAACTGTTCTTATGGAATATATCGATGGACAACTGTTCTTATGGAATATATAGATGGACAACTGTTCTTGTGGAATATATAGATAGATGGACAACTGTTCTTATGGAATATATAGATGGAACATATGTTCGTATGGAAAAATATAGATTGACAACTGTTCTTATGGAACATATAGAGGGACAAACTGTTCTTATGGAACATATAGATGGACAACTGTTCTTAGATGGACAACTGTTCTTATCGAACATATAGATGGACAACTGTTCTTATGGAATATATAGATGGACAACTGTTCTTATGGAATATATAGATGGACAACTGTTCTTATGGAACATATAGATGGACAACTGTTCTTATGGAATATATAGATGGACAACTGTTCTTATGGAACATATAGATGGACAACTGTTCTTATGGAACATATAGAAGGACAACTGTTCTTATGGAACATATAGATGGACAACTGTTCTTATGGATCATATAGATGGACAACTGTTCTTAAGGAACATATAGATGGACAACTGTTCTTATGGAACATATAGATGGAGAACTGTTTTTATTGAATATATAGGTGGACAACAGTTCTTTTTGAATATATAGATGGACAACTGTTCTTAAGGAACATATAGATGGACAACTGTTCTTATGGAACATATAGATGGAGAACTGTTTTTATTGAATGTATAGATGGACAACTGTTTTTATTGAATATATAGAGAAACAACGGTTCTTATGGAACATATCGATGGACAACTGTTCTTATGGAATATATCGATGGACAACTGTTCTTATGTAATATATCGATGGACAACTGTTCTTATGGAATATATCGATGGACAACTGTTCTTATGGAATATATAGATGGACAACTGTTCTTGTGGAATATATAGATCCACAACAGTTCTTTTTGAATATATAGATGGCCAACGGTTCTTATGGAATAGATAGATTGACAACTGTTCTTGTGAAATATATCGATGGACAACTGTTCTTATGGAATATATAGATGGACAACTGTTCTGATGGAATATATAGAGTGACGACGGTTCGTATGGAAAATATAGATTGACAACTGTTCTTATGGAACATATAGAGGGACAACTGTTCCTATGGAACATATAGATGGACAACTGTTCTTATTGAACATATGGATGGACATCTGTTCTTATCGAACATATAGATGGACAACTGT
This sequence comes from Candidula unifasciata, assembly GCA_905116865.2. Lineage (NCBI taxonomy): Eukaryota > Metazoa > Mollusca > Gastropoda > Stylommatophora > Geomitridae > Candidula > Candidula unifasciata. The sequence goes on along the minus strand of CAJHNH020001057.1, from coordinate 433,803 downwards.
TCTTATGGAATATATAGATGGACAACTGTTCTTATGGAATATATAGATGGACAACTGTTCTTATGGAACATATAGATGGACAACTGTTCTTTTGGAACATATAGAAGGACAACTGTTCTTATGAAATATATAGATGGACAACTGTTCTTATGGAATATTTATAGGGAAAACTTTTCTTATGGAATATATACAGTGAAACCTCGCTTAACGAGCATAATTCGTTCCAGAATCATACTCGTTAATCGAAACACTCGTTATGCAAAACAATTTTTATCATGTATATTATTGTAGAATACGACAATGCGTTGCAAGTCGAAAAAAAAAATACTCACAATATGCTATGTATAACGTTTATTCAAAGAAAATTGTATACATATTTTTAAGGAGATTGAATCATCTTCATCGTTTCTGCAAACTAGGAACGAGCCCACCTGGAAAGCGAATTTGATTTGCAGAAAAAAAAAATCGAATTAATTATGATACATAGCAAATTATTTTTTTTTTACTAGAATGATGTCCAGAGAAATTTGTTTTTGCCGACGCTTCAAAATTTGGCGAAAATGCGACACTGCATGCTCATTAAGTGAATTTGCAACGAGCATAGCCACTTCCTTATTAGGGTGATGCTTCTCAATGTTAGATGCAACAGTTTCCCATGCTTTCAGCATTTCTCTTATTTCACCAGAAGATTGTTGCTTTTCTGTTACCTCCTCCTCCTCCTCTGACAAACTTTCCTCTAAAACTTCTTGCTGTGAAACACAATGCAACTCCATAAGCTCTTCGGTGGTCAGCTCTTGGCTGTGCTCTCCCACAAGCTCTTCGATATCACTGTTATCCACCTACAATCCCATGAAAGTGGCCAAAGACACAATCTCGTTGACTACAGGTTCCACAGGTACTGTGTTGAACCCCTCATAGTCACAAATCGACAACACTCTCCGGCCAAAGCTTCTTCCAAGCAGAAGTGGTTCTCTTGGTAACCCGTTCCCACGCCTTGTCGATCATCCTGAAGCAGGCAACGATGTGAAAGGGATTTTTCCAAAACTCTTTGAGAATGAGGTTGATCCCTTCAGTCACCTGAAAACAATGCTCGAAGAGTGTTTTAGTGTAGAGCTTCTTAAAGTTAGAAATAACTTGCTTGTCCATGGGCTGGAGTAACGGAGTGGTGTTGGGAGGCAGAAACTGGATCTTAATGAACTTAAATTCTTCAGAGAGATCATCTTGTAGGCGTGGAGGAATCATTACATATATCACAATATAACACAAGTTTGAGAAAATGTGTGATCACAAGCGACACTACAATGCTACCGGAACGAGTGCTAAACACAGACTGATGTAACATGCGCACAATTTGGGACTTCCCCTCTCCTCGCCACTCTTTATGCGAAACGTCGCTCGTTAAGCAAGTCATTCTTTTACATTTTTTTGCTCGTTATGCGAATTACTCGTTCTGAGAGGTTCTCGTTAAGCGAGGTTCTACCGTAGATGGAAAACTGTTCTTATGGAATGTATAGACATAAAACTGTTCTTATGGAATATATAGATAAACAACTGTTTTTATGGAAAATATAGATGGAAAACTGTTCTTATGAAATATATAGACGGAAAACTGTTCTTATGGAATATATAGATAAACAACTGTTTTTATGGAATATATAGATAAACAACTGTTCTTATGGAATATATAGATAAACAACTGTTCTTATGGAATATATAGATAAACAACTGTTTTTATGGAATATTTAGAGGGAAAACGGTTCTTATTGAATATATAGAGAGAAAACGGTTCTTATGTCATATAAAAATGGAAAACTGTTCTTACAAGACAAATTGATAGCCAGCTGTACTTGTGAAATAAAATGTTAAAAAAGTGCTCCTATTAAAAAAATTACAAGTATAAACAATACAATTATATGCATGAATAATCAGTAAATAGACAGTTGCGGGCACAAATATGCTCTACTGGAATAAATAGATGGAGAGTTGTTCTAATGGAAGACACATGTAGACAACTAAAGGTAAAAGGTAAAGTCAGGAGACGGGAACCAGCGTCATTGTACACGGTTATAAACCATAAGTGCTCTGCCACCAGTACGGACAGCTGTGTCGCCGTTCGCACATAACTCTGTAGCTAGAGCAACATTCCTCCATTTACCCCAAAGTATTAACCCTGGTACCCATTTCCTAGAGGCTGGGTGATGAAATAAATTGGTAGAAAAATGTTCTTTTGTAATGAACTGAATTTGGAAAAGGCTTCAAGCCCTGTCTGACATAAAATAGCAAAGCAGGACAATGATGATGACGATGATGAATGAATGAACTTAATGTTGTGACTTTTCCTCCAACGAACTACATTTACAGAGAGAGTACAATCATGGCGAGAGACAAGAGATTGTTTAGGGGCTAACCTTGATTGGGGAGAAGCTATATGTTGAACTGATTACGGTACATGATACGAATGTTTATACCCTGCAAGTCACCGTTGAGTCACGTCTAGAAGTATCTTTTCCCGAACTAGCATGACACACTGGGCAAACTATGACGTCACGATAGCGAGGGCACATGATGAAGTCATTAACAAAGCAGAGGTGTTGATGAATGCACGCCATTGCCTAACGATCTCGTTAATTGTTTGCATGACCCAGCCATAGATACCTACCTGCCAGGGAAATCTTAATGAATTGATCATATATATTAGTTTTTTTTCCCCTGTGAGGATTGCTGTGCTCTTGGGGGGGGGGGGGGGGGGGATGTTAAAGGAAGGGGGGATGGGAAGGGGGATGTTGTCCTAGAGTTCCTTAACCATGGTCTTATAAGGCAACTAATGACGGTTTTGCTGAAATATGTGCTGGGCCGAAAGACACAGATATCTCAGCCTAGCAGCAAACCACAATATAACGTGCGAAAAACCTTTTAGATGACGCGTAAAGAAGAAGTAGCAGAAGAAGAAAAAGAAGAAGAAGAAGAAGAAGAAGAAGAAGAAGAAGAAGAAGAAGAAGAAGAAGAAGAAGAAGAAGAAGAAGAAGAAGAAGAAGAAGAAGATGAAGACGGAAGAATAAGGAGAAGGAGAGAGAAGCAGAACGGAGATTCATAAGCAGCGGAGGCGGAGGAAAGGAGAAGACGAGGAGAAGAAGAAAAAAATCAAGAATTTGACTGAGAAGGTGCCTCAGAGCAGGAGCTAGAGGCTTGCAGACAGCCTCAACAGAACAACTTTTTTTTTTTAAAATGATTTCGGCTCCCAGATCGTGCAGTAGACCAAGAAAATGAAACACGGCCGCCGCAATGTTGACCAAATCGCAGATCGACCAGTTGACCAAGGGAATGAAACACGGCCGCTGTAATGTTGACCAAATCGCAGATCGACCAGTTGACCAAGGGAATGAAACACGGCCGCTGTAATGTTGACCAAATCCCAGATCGACCAGTTGACCAAGGGAATGAAACACGGCCGCTGTAATGTTGACCAAATCGCAGATCGACCAGTTGACCAAGGGAATGAAACACGGCCGCTGTAATGTTGACCAAATCGCAGATCGAGTGTTGCTTGGCCATAAACGCACCGACAGAAAGAAAACATTAATGTGGGTGGCATTTAATTCACCCCCTCCCCACTCCTGTGTTATAATTTTCTAGGCACACATGGTGGCTTGGGAGGGGGGGGGGAGGGTGTCCGCAATCTACTTGAACTTGCCCCCCCCCCCTTTCCCCCCTCCCCGCCACCCTCCTTTTTAGAAAAGAAAATATTTATAATTATGAAAAGGGGCTAAGATAATCATCCTGTTGGGTGTGTGTGATAATTCTCATTGAAAGATTTTTTTAAATTCTTTTTTGATAAATGTGAAATCATTGCAATTATATGAATTTTAGGTGTGTGGTGCTGTTCAACATTATCATTGTTATTTGTTATCGTTAATATTATTGTTATTATTATTATTATGTCCCTAATTTGTTGACTGACAACTAAATAACATGAAATATTTTAAATAACTGCAATTATTAAAAAATAATTTAAACAAGTAATCGAGATATTTTTTGGTGTGATGGCACAACTTTAGAAACGCACTATAGAAAGCGTAGCGTCATGCCTGGTGGTCCTCGCAAAGCCAGAGAGCCCCGGTTTAGGAGTCTCTGGTAGAGCGAGAGGTACAGGTCATTTTGAAAAGAAAACATTCTGCCTCGACGGTGATTCGAACAGAGAAAGATCGAAACAGCGGGCAAGTGTTACGTCCCTTTCTTACAACCTACAAAGTACCTATGTTATGGGTTACTACCCTTGTGCCATGATGTTGATTCGTTGTTTACACATAAACAAAATCTAAACCTTGGCTATTTGAATCCAAGACCTTTTTGATTCGATTTCCGAGCCCTTTGATTGGAAAAAATGACAATGCAAGTGACAGCCCGCAGCCCTTTGTCCAATAAGCATGTCGTAGAAGACTACTAGTTTGATGAAATACTATGTGTTGAGTCGAAAATCGCAAATATCGCAGCATGTCTGTAAACGCCAAGACAACGTGTAAAACATATATTTATGAGCCTAAACAGCGGTAGGAGGGGAGGGGAGGAGAAGGAGAATCACCAGGTGGAAATGTGACTGCACTGAAAACTACTTCACCGAGATGCCTTACATATAGTTTTACGTACTTACGTTCAGTCTTGATAGTTTTCATACTCGATACAGACCATGCGTTGGTAAGACACCTATTGTAATATCTTGTTTGATAACAACGTGATTTCTTCTTTTGCAGCAAGATATGTGACTGTTAGTTTTTATTATCTTCCCTGTGCAGTAGGATACACATTTTGAAATCGATTATCCACAATTCTTTTTGCTTCTTATACAGTAAAATGTCTCTTCTGAAATCGATTATTCCCATTCTTTATGCTCATTACACAGTAAAATGTCTCTTCTGAAGTCGATTATTTACATTCTTTATGCTCATTATACAGTAAAATGTCTCTTCTGAAGTCGAATATTCACATTCATTATGCTCATTATACAGTAAAATATCTCTTCTGAAGTCGATTATTTACATTCTGTATGCTCATTATACAGTAAAATATCTCTTCTGAAGTCGATTATTCACATTCATTATACAGTTTAATTTGGCTTCTGAAGTCGAATATTCACATTCATTATGCTCATTATACAGTAAAATATCTCTTCTGAAGTCGATTATTTACATTCTTTATGCTCATTATACAGTAAAATGTCTCTTCTGAAGTCGAATATTCACATTCATTATGCTCATTATACAGTAAAATATCTCTTCTGAAGTCGATTATTTACATTCTTTATGCTCATTATACAGTAAAATGTCTCTTCTGAAGTCAAATATTCACATTCAATATGCTCATTATACAGTAAAATATCTTTTCTGAAGTCGATTATTTACATTCTTTATGCTCATTATACAGTAAAATGTCTCTTCTGAAGTCGATATTCACATTCATTATGCTCATTATACAGTAAAATATCTTTTCTGAAGTCGATTATTTACATTCTTTATGCTCATTATACAGTAAAATGTCTCTTTTGAAGTCGATTATTCACATTCTTTATACTGTTTAAATTGGCTTCTGAAGTCGAATATCAGTGTTGGTTACATCCCTCATGCAGTAAGAAACTCCATCTAAAATCAAGCTTCCATTTTCATTACATTCCTTCTGCAGCAAGGCATGCCTTCTGAAGTCGAGTTTTACCCTTCATTATGTTCCTAAATTCAGCGTGTGATTCTTCCCCCCGCAGCTCCCTGTACATAGGCGGGTCAACAATGGTATGTTAGCCACTACTTTCATGTGCCTTTGCTGTTTGATTCTCCCTGCCTCAAGAGGTGTTGAAAACACCTGGAATCCATTATTCCCATAGAAAATACACACGGAAAACGTCCGTCTTCTGTTCAACAACCCCCCATCTTGCCTGGCCAACCATGTCTGTCGTCACGTTTGTATCTATTTGCTCATCGCCGATGCAAGTGGAGAGAACTGTTTGCGTTTGGGCTCTTCCAAATAATTGTTCACTTGTTAAAGGGCCATAGAGCAGCCGCAAAGTAGTTTTCCAAGACCACCTCCAAATTTAATTCAATAACTGTATATTTTTTGGTGTGAAACCCACTCGTGTAGAGCTCTTGTAACCAGATCAAGGGTTTGTCGAAGGAGAATATTCCATGATCTCTGTGTGCGCCGTGCACTTGAACGTTGCTTGTTCGCGCATGTAGGTCGATGGACCGCGAGTAACGATGTCGCAAGTACATACGGTTTCCATGTTATGAGTCATTATTCTTTTCAGCAAGTAGTTGTATAGGATATGGGATAGTGGATAACGGACGTATGTTTCATAGCTTATAAAATTGTATCATCATCATCAGTCTCATCACCATCATCCTCATCATTATCATCATCATCACCATCATCATCAACATCATCATCGTGAGCATCGTCATCATCATCACCATCCACATTAACTTCCCTCTTGCTTTCTAGGTGGATGGATTACTATTAACGATGTATCATCAAGCACAAACAATTTCCACAATGAAATTCATTTGTTTCTTTCAGCAAGTCTTCTTTCTTCTTCTTCTTCTTCTTCTTCTTCTTCTTCTTCTTCTTCTTCTTCTTCTTCTTCTTCTTCTTCTTCTTCTTCTTCGTCTTCTTCTTCTTCTTCTTCTTCTTCTTTTTCTTCTTCTTCTTCTTCTTCTTCTTCTTCTTCTTCTTCTTCTTCTTCTTCTTCTTCTTCTTCTTCTTCTTCTTCTTCTTCTTCTTCTTCTTCTTCTTCTTCTTCTTCTAATCTTCTTCTTCTTCTTCTTCTAATCTTCTTCTTCTTCTTCTTCTTCTTCTTCTTCTTCTTCTTCTTCTTCTTCTTCTTCTTCTTCTTCTTCTTCTTCTTCTTCTTCTTCTTCTTCTTCTTCTTCTTCATCTTCTTCTTCTTCTTTTTCTTCTTCTTCTTCTTATCCTTTGCCTTCATCGACTCCGGAAGAAAATTCTAGTTGTAAGTTCACTTCTGCACCTCAGTCTTGTTGCAGCACTTGAAATTTGCGTGCACATCCGTATTACAGATCTACATAATAACAGACAGACTGTTGATTCCTCATCGCACAGGTAGCTGCTCTTCAACTTCAAAGGTAAAAATTCCTAATTTGTTGCCTTTGACTTCACGACCAGCTTGTTGGGGAGGTAGTGGGTCTTTTCTTTGTTCCCGCAAAATTGGACCCCAGAACCCAGATGAGGATTTTGTTGTTATCATAACTGTATTAGAAATGATAGTAATGATAATGCTAACATTGCGGCTTGCGCTGTGGCGGCGATGATGATAGTATATGTTGTTGATGAAGATAGGTAATGATACAAATGATAATAGCGATAGTAATGACGACGATGATAATGGTGAAAACGGTCAAGGCATCAACCATGATTATAACGACAATAACGATAATGATGCTGATGGTGGTGATAATAATGAAGAAGACGAATGGTGATAATTATATCAAAGATGATGATGGTAATGATGATGATGTTGATGGGGTTGATGACAGAAGCCACTATGACAAAGATAATCAAGATGCTACTGGTAATGACCAAGTCGATGATGGTACTACTACAGCTGTTGATGATATTAATGACGATGAAAATGATGATGATGATGATAATGCTAATGATGATGAGAAGGATGATGATGATGGTGAGGATGATGATGATGACGGTGGTATTTATAACTATGATGATGATAATGTTGATGTTGAAGATACCTAGGACGATGCGAATAATAATGATGAGGGCGATGTTGCTGTTCGCAATGCTGTTGATAATGATTATTCCCCATGTTAGTTCAGGGCCCTCGTTATGAGGCTAAGAAGAATCGACCCACTGACTCCCTTACAAGCATGTCGTAGGGTGAAATAGGGGTTTCCTTTGAAGCTGACGTACACAATGTACACACAAACAAGCCAGATCTGTAAAATGGATGCCCGCTCAACACTCAATTTCTAGAATAAGAAGTGGACGAACAGCTACAACTTTTCGCCAGAGTGAACAGCCGATGAAAGCAAAGAAGAGGAAAAAGAAGATGACAATGAAAGAAATGATGATATGAACGAAGCTGATAACAATGGCGATCCACGAACAACGACCTGAAACTGACATTTACACCAACGAGTTAACGTCGTCTTGTCCATATAATCCCCCCAGACAAGATTGCTAGTCTTCACGATCAAGGACAGCAATCTTCACTAATGAAGGAAGTTGCCAATGTTTAGACAAGCAGACCCCAGCTAAGCCACGATAACACCCCAAGAGGACAGAACCTCCCTTCTTCCAGGGACACGCCCGCGTAAACACAATAAATGACGTCATGTAAAGGGCTCTGTGGTCGTCTGCCGACCTTACAGGGTCCAAAGACGCTGTGTCCCCGCTCTATGCCCTTTTGCTGGAAGACCGAATTCAGTATGACCCCAATGCTCCTAGCTATCGGTGGCAAAGTCGAAATTGAGGGATTATGTCCAATGAAGCTAAACGCCTTCTTCTTGTTTCTGTCTGGCTGTCTTTTTGTTCACAAAATTTCGTAGTGTTTAGCAAAGGGCTTTTTGTAGCATAAAGATGTCTGTGTATTCTTCTTCTTTTTCTTCTTTTGCTTCTTCTTCTTCTTCTTTTTCTTCTTCTTCTTCTTCTTCTTTTTCTTCTTCTTCTTCTTCTTCTTCTTCTTCTTCTTCTTCTTCTTCTTCTTCTTCTTCTTCTTATTATTATTATTATTATTATTATTATTAATATTATTATTATTATTCATCTTCTTCTTCAGCATTCCGAAACCTTGAGTTTCAGTACTACAGAAAACACCCGCCTCTGTTTATTTCTCTGGTTGACCTTCTCTTTCCAGTTGGTGACACCAAGTGTTTGCAGGTCTGTGTGGACACTATCTATCCTTGTTCTTCTTGGTCTGCCTCGTGGTCTCTGACCATTCAGCTGTCTTGTGTATACAGTTTTTACCTCTCAGTAATTTTGACATTGTCTCTATATGCTACAGCCATTAAAATCTGTTAGAGCTCATGGTGCCAGTGATCTGTAAGTGATTTATTTAAACAGATTATGAATTTCGTTGTTGCTTCTTACTCTCCATTCCCCATTGTTTGCAGCTTTGATGAGTCCAAAGATTCGTCCTAAGACTGTTTTCGAACACTTGTAATGAGGCTTCATATTATTATATATTAGTCAGTATTAAACACGAAAAGCCGTTTTAAAAAACCGATAAGACAAGAGTTTGCGAGAAACGAAAACAATTATTTAATTTTTTTTTTTTCAATCCAAATATGCGGAATCCCGGAGTTTCCCGGAAAATCCATTATCAAAGGATTGGACTGGATTTTTTACCCCACCAGGACATCACACAAGCGATAAACACCCGATGACACAAAGTGCCACCATGCGGATGAGGATCACCGTGGAGAGGTCCCAGAAACCGCGTTCAGACATTTGGCCATAATGATGACCTGCCTATATTGCGGCCCCTGGCAAAAGCCAGAGTGGGGCTTCAAATAACAAAAAATAACGTCCTAAGAAGGACGAAAAGAAGCCATATCCATTATCAAAGGGGTGTACCGGTTTAAAATAAACATCGAAACCCCTAACCCTAACACTCTTTTAATATTTGGTTTACCCTGAAACTGAGGGATTTCTTGTGTTTGGAATGAATTTTAAAAAATATATAGAAACAGGAAGAATTACAACTATTGGAGCAACACTTATTATTAAATTCTTTGAATAATCAAGACTAAATTAGTTATTCAGAAAATAATTTCGTACCAAATTTTTTAAAGCTGAGTATACGTGGTTACCATAGAGACGTGTTCTCTAGCAGACGTGACCAATGTATATAGGACTGAGTTTTGTTTAGAAGTTGGAGAGTATCTGCATGAGAAAAGAGACACCACCACTCTGCAGCCATCTTTTCAGACCTGGAAAACGAATGTGCACGCAACATTCTTCTTCTTCTTCCTCTTTGTTCACCGGCTGAAAGCTCTGGCGGAAAGCCCAGGCTGTTCCTCCTTTTTGACCTTGGCTTTGTGCCAGGGCCAGAGTTTTGCATGTATATGCCTGTTTTTGGCTTATTTGGCTGCAACTGGTTGTGCCTTATCACCCTCATTACCGCTCGGACAGTGACGCAACATATAAGTCGTTTATGAAGATCAGTCCAGACACAATCAGCCAGCCAATACTTTTCTCCCAAGTTTGTAGCCGGGTAAATTATTTTGTCAGGTGCAAACTACAGTAACAATTTATTAAAATGAAGCAAATAGCTGAATCCTAGAAACTGAAACACAAATTCGAGTACATTTCAAACTGTTAATTGTTACTGTAGTATGCACCTGACGAGATACAGCGAAATATGCCAGGCAATAAATTGTGCAATCTATTGTTTGTGTCTTCTTTGTTCAAATTCACATCAGGGAAACATTGCTTTGCTTAAATTATTATAATTTTAATGATTGCGCCATAGGCGTGGCCAAACCCATCTCTGTAATTAACTAGAAAAACTGTTGGGGTGGGGAGGGGGAGGGGCGCGGGAGGAGATAATCTTGTAACTGCCAGGAACTGATCCAGAACCGTTGTTTTGGCAGGCAGCAGCACTAACCATTAGGGTGACCATAATTAATATCTTGGGCTGAAAACGGGACACTACCACTAATATCTTGAGCTGAAAACGGGACATTCCACTAATATCTTGAGCTAAAAACGGGACATCCCACTAATATCTTGAGCTGAAAACGGGACATCCCACTAATATCTTGAGCTGAAAACGGGACATTCCACTAATATCTTGAGCTGAAAACGGGACATCCCACTAATATTTTGAGTTGAAAACGAGACATCTAACACGAGTCAGCTTAATTCATCCCCCGCCCCACCTCACTTTTCCATAAATTAATTTAGAATGTACTATTTAATTATTTATTTTGTTGTTGTGGTTCTTCTTCTTCTTCTTCTTCTTCTTCTTCTTCTTCTTCTTCTTCTTCTTCTTCTTCTTCTTCTTCTTCTTCTTCTTCTTCTTCTTTTTATTATTATTATTATTATTATTATTATTATTATTATTATTATTATTATTATTATTATTATTATTATTATTATTATTTAAGGAGCTAATACTTTTTAAGAGAAGGAGAATATAAAGACATACAAGCTGTTTAAGCTATAAATTCAAAGCATTTTACAATGACAGCACACTTCAGTCATTACAAGTTTCTAAAACCATGATATCTAAAAACGTCTACAGATAAACTATTAGTGTATTTTATATTCTGGAGGTGACTGCGTGGTATCGAGGCATGGTGTCCGCCTCGAGTTCTGGAGGTTCCGGGTTCAATCCCCTGTAAAACTGGGATTTTTTGACGTGGATTTGAACTTCTTGTAATTCCCTACGTCTCTGCGTAGTGAGATCGGACGCCATGTGCATTTTTGTGCAGGTTGTTGTTGTTGTTGTTATAGATCCAGTGGCGCATGAGCTTTCGCCCTTTGGCCCAATGCCATGTAGTGGAATTTGCATGTTTTCACAAGCTGTTCTTTTCCTCCGTACAAGGTGTTCCACTTGTCTGGTCTCGGAGGGAGTAGCGTTCTTCTTGTCTCACTGAGTTTTGGGCACTCAAAGAGATGGTGTTCAACAGTTTCGTAGGGGTAGTTACATAGCTGGCACTCTGGGGAGTGTTGTGGCTGTATTCTGTTTAGGTGTCCATTGAGTGGAGTATGTTGCGTTCTAAGTCTGAAGATGGTGGCCTGGTCCCTTCTTGTTAGATGGTTAATGCTGTCATTAGGATCAGGGCCAGACATATGTCTATAAACCTCTCTTCCGGTGTCTCCCATGGCCCATCTGTTCAACCAAGTCTCTTTGTTTATAGCTCTTATCAGTGTTTTTGCTGTCTGGAGGGTTGTCGCTGTAGGTGGTTGTTCTTGTGTTGCTCCTTTCTTTGCCAATCTGTCAGCTCTTTCATTACCTGGTGTGCCGGAGTGACCTGGAATCCACTGCATCACTATTCTGATGTTGTATGAGGTAATAAGCTGATCGGCATCCAGGATTATCTTGGCTATGTCAGTTCTGCAGCGTTCATTGCCCTCCAGAGCTTGAAGGGCAGACATTGAATCTGTGAAGATGACAATATTTTGGACCTTTGAGGGGTAAACATCCATTACAGTCTTTAGGTGGTATACTGCTGTTTCCAGTGCAATTATTTCAGCTTCATAGTTTGAACAGAATTCCCCGCATGCATCAAAAATCTCTTCAACAGATCCATCGGGATAACCTATGTAGATTCCGTAACCTGCTTTAATTGTAGCTTTAAATGCTGATCCATCAGTATAGACATGTATTTTGTGCAGGTAAAAAAAAAAAATCCCTTGACAGTTGGTTGACGAAAAAATAGTCTAACAGTACAGCCCGGGCAAAATTTGGAATTAAAGTTCTACGCAAAGTATTTTAGGATCCTCGCCGGTGCCACGAAGTCAGTTTACTGCATGAGAATCTTCGGAATCAGACTTGAGTTAGAAGTAGAAGGAAACATGGGTTACTAACACTGTGACATGATGTTTATCCTTTGTTCAAACCAAACCAAACCCTTACAGCCGGCGACAAAAAGACGAAAAAAAAAAAAAAAACGTTCTGCGCAGACAGACTGAACCTCTGCCTAGTGAGGTCGATCCCCTTTCTCTTCTTCTTCTTCTTCTTGTTCGCCAACTGTAAACGCCAAGGAAAGTTCTGGTTATTTTTCAACCTCCAGACTTCAATCGGGATCCAGACCCCAGGTGTTGCGTGCAAATCCCTTTTACAAATCTGGCATATTTGTTTGCAGAATGTTGGTTCCTTGTTTCTCATGCAGATGCACTCCGACTTCAAAGGAAGCTCCTAATTAGTGAGCTTATACGACATACTTTTTTGGGGAGGTTGTGGGTCTGTTCTTGTTTTCCCTACAATCGGGCCTTAGAACCCAAACAGGGGCATGCTCCTGATTTTAGCCCTTAACTAGCCTTAAAGTTTGAACTTGTTGGAAATTATAAAGTCGCGAGTATCGACTTTATTGCACCGGATGTATCCCGTATTGCTGGCTCTCGACTTCATTGGACCGGTTGTATCCCGTATTGCAAGCTCTCGACTTCATTGCACCGGTTGTATCCCGTATTGCTGGCTCTCGACTTCATTGCACCGGTTGTGTCCAGTATTGCAAGCTCTCGACTTCATTGCACCGGTTGTATCCCGTGTTGCTGGCTCTCGACTTCAATGCACCGGTTGTATCCCGTATTGCTAGTTCTCGACTTAATTGCACCGGTTGTATCCCGTATTGCTGGCTCTAGACTTCATTGCACCAGTTGTATCCTGTATTGCTGGCTCTCGACTTCATCGCACCGGTTGTATCCAGAATTGCTAGCTCTCGACTTAATTGCACCGGTTGTATCCCGAATTGCTAGCTCTTGACTTCATTGGACCGGATGTATCCCGTATTGCTGGCTCTCGACTTCATTGCACCGGTTGTATCCCATATTGCTGGCTCTCGACTTTATTGCACCGGTTGTATCCCGTATTGCTAGTTCTTGACTTTATTGCACCGGTTGTATCCTGTATTGCTGGCTCTCGACTTCATTGCTTCGGTTGTAATGAGAATTGCTAGCTCTCGACTTCATTGCTCCGGTTGAATCCCGTATTGCTAGTTCTCGACTTTATTGCACCGGTTGTATCCCGTATTGCTGGCTCTCGTTTTCATTGCACCGGTTGTATCCCGTATTGCTAGGTCTCGACTTCATTGCACCGGTTGTATCCCGTATTGCTGGCTCTCGACTTCATTGCACCGGTAGTATCCCGTTTTGCTGGTTCTCGACTTTATTGCACTTGTTGTATCCTGTATTGCTAGTTCTTTACTTGATTGCACCTGTTGTATGCTGTATTGCTAGTTCTCGACTTTATTGCACCGGTTGTATCCTGTATTGCTTTCTCTCGACTTTATTGCACCGGTTTTATCTCGTATTGCTAGCTTTCGACTTCTCTGCAGCGGTTTTATCCCGTATTGCTGGCTCTCGACAAAACTGCTAGCCACCTGCCGAAAGTATCACACAAAGCACGAACTTCGTTACTCCAGCTGCGATACCAAAGATCGCCCTAAATCTTTCACTCATCAACCGAAAGATACGGTCCGAAAAAAGAAACCACGGTCTTCATAGCGAGAGGATAAACGGACTGTCCACTTAACCAAAGACCTCCTAACATATATTTTCACGTGTGCGACCGACTTGAACCAAAAGTGCACTCAGCGCCGCAATAACAGACCAACCGGGTTGGTCGCCATTGCCAAAGTTGTATCTTTGGCCGGCACTGCCAGTTTGGAGTTTATCGCTTACCAAAACAAAAATGGCAGCCGTTGTGGCTGGCAGACGAAAGTGACACTTGTATAAGAACAGTTAGATTTCATTACAAGTATGTTCTATTTTCCGCACATAACGCAGAAAGTAGAACCATTAGCTGGAAATGCAGCGAGAAATCAGTGGCATACACCGTAATCTACATCATTTTTTGACAAACTGAAGGAAATTCCCGCCACCTGTGAGCCAGTTGTGTTAAAAAGAACAACGGTGATGTGTCTCTGCAAGGACCTGCAGCTGACTGTGGGCAGCATGGCAGGAGTGACTTATCACAATAGGACAGAAAGGAGAATAATGAAACACTTTAGACTTTCAGACCAGTTAGTTGAGACAGGAAACACATGAGCTCTATAAGGGGAGATCTGTTGTATAAGAATGAGGTCGTTTGGGAGATACTGTTTCTTGACACGGAGGTGTATTTCGACGCCGTGGATAGTGATAATGGCCCTGTGACAAGACTGGCGTACGGGCAGCCGCCGTGGTTGTGGCGACTAGACGCTCGTCTTCGGATCTGAAGTTCGTGGGTTCAGGTCCTGACGGAGCCGGACTTCAGCATCACGCCGACCGCCTTCACTTCCCAGGACTGCACCTGGTACCCACTCAAGGCCGACTTGGCGCAAGTTGACTGAGGGTGTACCGGTCACAAAAGCAATAGGCCAACAAAAACAGGGACTTAGTAGAATTACAGAATGTTATAGTGAACAGATATATATGCAAGAAGGTTGGCCGAGAACGATGCGTGTAGAATGAGTACGATACGTGTAAAATGAGAACGATACGTTTAAAAAAAGAACGGTCCGTGTACAAAGAGGACGATGCCTTTACAGTGAGAACGATACGTGTAGAATGAGAACGATACCTTTACAATTAGAACGATACGTGTAGAATGAGAACGATACGTATAGAAAGAGAACAATACGTGTAGAAAGAGAACGTTACGTGTAGAAAGAGAACTATACGTGTGGAATGGGAACGATATGTGAAGAATGAGAACGATACGTAAAGAATGAGAACGATACGTGTAGAATGAGAACGATGCGTGTAAAAAAAGAACGATACGTGTAGAATGAGAACGACACGTGTAGAATAAAAACGATACGTGTGGAATGGGAACGATACGCGTGGAAAGGGAACGATATGTGAAGAATGAGAACGGTCCGTGTAAAAAGAGAACGATACCTTTACAATGAGAACGATACGTGGAGAATGAGAACGATACCTTTACAATGAGAACGATACGTGTAGAATGAGAACGATATGTGTAGAAAAAGAATGATACGTGTAGAAAGAAAACGATACGTGTGGAATGGGAACGATACATGTGGAAAGGGAACGATATGTGAAGAATGA
>CAJHNH020001057.1:393068-410568 GCA_905116865.2 Candidula unifasciata | reverse complement strand
TAGTCCACGACTCACATCCGTATGTTGCTACAGGAAAGATGAGAGGTAGTCCACGACTCACATCCGTACGTTGCTACAGGAAAGATTGGGGATAGTCCACGACTCACATCCGTATGTTGCTACAGGAAAGATGAGAGATAGTCTACGACTCACATCAGTATGTTGCTACAGGAAAGATGAAAGATAGTCCACGACTCACATCCCTATGTTGCTACAGGAAAGATGAGAGATAGTCTACGACTCACATCCGTATGATGCTACAGGGAAGATGAGAGATAATCCACGACTTTCATCCGTATGTTGCTACAGGGAAGATGAGAGATAGTCTACGACTCACATCCGTATGTTGCTACAGGAAAGATGAGAGATAGTCCACGACTCACATCCGTATGTTGCTACAGGGAAGATGGGAGATAGTCCACGACTCACATCCGTATGTTGCTACAGGAAAGATGAGAGATAGTCCACGACTCACATCCGTATGTTGCTACAGGAATTATGGGAGATAGTCTACGACTCACATCCGTATGTTGCTACAGGAAAGATGGGAGATAGTCCACGACTCACATCCGTATGTTGCTACAGGAAAGATGGGAGATAGTCCACGACTCACATCCGTATGTTGCTACAGGAAAGATGAGAGATAGGCTACGACTCACGTCCGTATGTTGCTACAGGAAAGATTGGGGATAGTCCATGACTCACATCCGTATGTTGCTACAGGAAAGATGAATGCTCTCAAAACTTTAAAGTCTACAGGGTAAATTTATGTGAAGGAAAGGCGGCCGGTGTGGTGATGACCTCATCACTTACCGAGTACCGATTGGTCCATAAATTACAGGTCTAGCCCTATATGCCCGTTACACATAAAATTGCGGAATAGGGCAATTAACTATCAATTTATAACATGGAAGCTGAGGTAAATTGTCAGCAATCCAACACAGAAACAAAACAAATAAACGCATAGACAAACAGACAAACACAAAAACTTCGATTCCGATTGGAAACCAAGACATCCGGACCGGAATGCGAGCAGCTACTTACTCCGCCACTACAGTTTCCCAAACTAACATGGGTCCAGCCCGACCAGCTGCAGAGTAGGCCGTGGTCCAACCCACCCACGCGGAACTACAGGTCACTCTGTAGCCCTTATATGGCGCCCCAATGTAACTGTGCTGTACACCTTTAGTCTAGCAGGAGCTGGGCTTTTTGTTTTCAAAAACGATCTTGGCTCCCAGGTCGACCCAGCCTTGAATGGGTACCAGGTACAGTCATATGAAGTAAAAACGGCCGCCGCGACGCTGACTACATCACCCAATAAGTCTAGCCCTATATACCCAGTACGTCGGATAGACGTGGACAAGGGTCCTTTACTTTTACTAAATGGAAGCCGTTGTCAAGTGTCAACAACAATAACAGTAACAATAGCAACAACGCACTGGACGCAGATTCGATATGAAAACTGTTGGACCAGAATGTCAGTCCATTTTCACTGGCTCTCAACCTTCCTAATGTCGCGATCCTTTAATACAGTTCCCTCATGTTGCTTCGGACAGTGTTATGACAGCCACCCTGCCAATGAGAATGGGGCTTCAGACAGTGTTATAACAGCCACCCTGTCAATGAGAATAGGGCTTCGGACAGTGCTATGAGAGCCAATCTGTGGATGAGAATAGGGCTTCGGACAGTGTAATGAGAGTCAGCCTGTGGATGAGAATAGGGCTTCGGACTGTGCTATGAGAGTCACCCTGTCAATGAGAATAGGGCTTCGGACAGTGCTATGACAGCCAGCCTGTCAATGAGAATAGGGCTTCGGACATTATTATGAGAGTCAGCATTAAACTCGTGGTTGGCAAATCGCGGCTCTTTAGCGACCTGAGTTTGGTTTCCCCAGTCGGCCACAAATCAGGCTTGACTAGGAAAAAAAAACAAAAAACACATGGTTCTTGTCAAGTTCTTAAAAAGATATTTGACTCAAAAAAAAAATATATATATATAAACTTTCTGCTTATGATTTTTTGGCTCTGTCTACTAAAAACTTTGCCGACCCATGCTTACTTACTTACTTAGTCGCTCCTCTTCTACCTTGGGGTGTAGAGGTTTGCCAGAGAGATCGCCAGACGTCTCTATCAGTTTTCTTTCTGGCTTTGTTCCATTCCAGTCCTGTGTCAGTTAGGGACTGTCGGATGTTGTCTTCCCAGCGCTCCCTGGGTCGTCCCGGAGGTCTGGTTCCCTGGTTCTTAGCCTCCCATGCTTGCCATGGTGGCCGATTTTCTCCCATTCTGCATACATGTCCAGACCATCGTAACTGTGACTGATCTACTCGGGTTAGTAAGGGCTGGGTATCAAGATCTTGACGTATTGTCTGATTGCGGACTTTGTCCCTTCTTGTCACTTGTACCACCTTTCTCAGGTATCTCATTTCCGAGGCCTGCAGCTGGCTTCTGTGAGCTGTTGTCATTGCCCATGACTCACACCCATAGGTCAGGACTGGTACATAGGTAGGCCGACCCATGCACAAACTATTTATTTCCTAATTGTAAGCTTAAAAAAAAAAAAAAAAAAATGAAACGTCGTAAACGCAGTCTATCTTATAAACTAAAAATACGGTAATATCCCTTAACTCAGCAAATGGTGCGCTGTAGCTAACTTTCACTAGGCAGCTGGCACACAAGTTGGTTAAATTTTCGGTATCCGAGATTGTTTAGGATGGTAACGCACCGAAAAAATTATCGAGCGAGGATCTTCTACTGATAACCGGTAGGCTCCTGCTGTGTATGCTTCCCTGTGGAGTTTTCTTATTATTAGTGGGAGTCGTTGAGGTCTAGCGGCTAGACGCTCGCCTGCGGATCGGAAGGTCGTGGGTTCGGGACCCGACGGAGTCGTACTTTTTTCAAAAATGACCTTAGCTCCTAGGTCGACCCAGTCTTGAGTGGGTAATAGGTGCAATCACGAGAAGTAAAGGCGTCTGACATGGCGCTGACCACATCACCCATCAAGTGTCGATTGATCTATACAATATAGGTCTTGCCCTATATGCCCAATACGCCTAAAGGCGCAGAAAAAGAGTCCTTTACATTACTTTCGGTGATAATTTATTTATCAATTATTCGTTACTGCTGCAAACGAAATGCAAGCATCGTGGCTCATGGAATTTCTCTACTTCTTTCTCACTCCACCCTCCTAACCTTTCAATTCAAACACTGCTGCATTTTTTTTTACTCAGCGCTAGACACGACATATCAGTGGTTCTCACACTGTCCTGCTCGTTGGCGCTGGTTAGTGATGAAGTGGGCAGATAACGTCTTGGTACTAATGAAAAAAAAAGTAAAAATGTAAAAAGTAAAGGACCCTTTCCCACGCCTTTAGGAGTAAAGGGTATATAGGGATAGATCTATATTTTATAGACCAATCGGCACAAGTTGGGTAATGTGGTCAGCATCACGCTCTCTTGGTAGTAACTGACAATAATGTCAGTAATCATAAGAAGAAGAAGAAGAAGAAGAAGAAGAAGAAGAAGAAGAAGAAGAAGAAGAAGAAGAAGAAGAAGAAGAAGAAGAAGAAGAAGAAGAAGAAGAAGAAGAAGAAGAAGAAGAAGAAGAAGAAGAAGAAGAAGAAGAAGAAGAAGAAGAAGAAGAAGAAGAAGAAAAAGAAAAAGAAGAAGATGATGAAGAAGAAGAAGAAAAGGCTGTCAAGCGTGTTTTTGTCCATTCTGTCGACTACATTCTCCATATCCTTCTTATAAAGAGACCCCTATTGTCCTTAGCAGAGGCTCTCAAACTGGATGCTGCCAGTGTATGACAGGGGTGTCGGGGCAAAAATCAAAAATAGTCGTCTAAAATTGCGATATAATTAAAGAAGGCATGAAGATACTTACAAGATAAAATTTAAGTTGTCTTTCCTTGCCACTGTCGAAAAGTTCGTTTTTTTTTTCTTGTTTCACACTCAACGTGTATCATCCTGCATAAAATGTCAACCACAACGTGCTAAAAACTGTCCTTGTATTAATCTCGAGGTGCGACAGATCCTTCATCTGTATTCGTTAGGGTGCAGTGGGTAAGTTAAGTTGTGATTACATTTTGGCTGCAATTAAGGTGGAAAAGGTTTTCTGTACAGTAGTAACTGCTAGCCTCGTTAAGTCAGTACTTTAATCAGAATGCTACTGGCCTCATTAGTATCGGAACTCTTCGCAGGCTGCTGAAGATAGGGACGGCTCGCTTGTGGGAATGCCCCGAGTGCTGTTTTGATGGTTCTTGAATAAAATATAATCAAATCAAGTCAGTACTAATATTCGTAGGCAAGGCGTTCTATTTTGTTGTTTGTGTGTGTGTGTGTATATGTGTGTGTATTTATGTGTATGTGTGTATGTGTGTGCGTGTGTGTGTGTGTGTGTGTGTGTGTGTGAGAGAGAGAGATCATGCATTTTTTGTTCTTTCAGGTTGTCTCTGCCCAAATCAAATTTGAAGATATTGCTAACGAGAATTTAAAGGTGCGTTTAAATTACATCGAACGAACGGCAGAACAGCACCTCAGTACAGCACCTCAGTACAGCACGTCACTTCAGCACGTCAGTACAGCCCGTCAGTACAGCACAGCAGTGCAGCACCGCAGTACAGCACGGCAGTACAGCACGGCAGTACAGGACGGCAGTACAGCACGGCAGTAAAGCATGTCAGTACAGCACGTCAGTCAGCACGTCAGTACAGCACAGCAGTACAGCACGTCACTGCACCACGCCAGTACAGCACGGCAGTACACCACGTCACTACAGCACGTCACTACAGCACGTCAGTACAGCACGTCAGTACAGCACGACAGTACAGCACGGCAGTACAGCACGTCACTACAGCATGTCAGTACACCACGTCACTACAGCACGTCAGTACACTACGTCACTACAGCATGTCAGTACAGCACGTCACTACAGCACGACAGTACAGCACGTCAGTACAGCACGTCAGTACAGCACGTCAGTACAGCACGTCACTACAGCATGTCAGTACAGCACGTCACTACAGCACGACAGTACACCACGTCACTACAGCATGTCAGTACAGCACGTTACTACAGCACGGCAGTACAGCACGTCACTACAGCATATCAGTACAGCACGTCACTACAGCACTGCAGTACAGCACGTCACTACAGCATGTCAGTACAGCACGTCACTACAGCATGTCAGTACACCACGTCACTACAGCACATCAATACAGCACGTCAGTACAGCACGTCACTACAGCATGTCAGTACAGCACGTCACTACAGCACGACAGTACAGCACGGCAGTACAGCACGTCAATACAGCACGTCAGTACAGCATTGTGATGAGTTCAATTAAACCCCATAAAGAGCCACATTGCAATATATATATATCTACTGTATTTAATGTCATCCATTCACTTTCGTCTTGGCCGACTTCTTACTCTCTTTTCGCATCTTTTCAACCGTAGCCCAGGTACTAGTAGTTTATGTAGCTGCATTCTAACGACATGACCAAACCATTCGATCGTCTTTTTCTCAATGAATTTAGTGGCAGAAAGTGTTCTCACAGTCTGAAAGTATCATTTCTCACTAAGTTCATCCCAAACCCCAGAAAGCTTCACTTAGATATGGCAGCCAGGCACTGATACATGATGACTCACCGTCATATTTAGGAGTAACCTTTGACCCAAGACTCACATGGAGAAAACAGATAGAAAAGACACAGAGCAAGGGACTCAAGAGAACACAACTGATGAGGAAGTTTGCTGGAACAGACTGGGGGGCAAACCTCAATGTCCTTAAGAGGACCTATACAGGCTATGTGAGGCCAACACTAGAATATGGAATAGCTGCTTGGGGCACAGCAGCTAAATCAAATTTTCAGAAAGTCTCAAAGATCCAAAACCATGGTCTCCGTATTATGACAGGGGCAATGCGCTCCATGCCCATATCAGATATGGAAACAATTACTGGTCTCCATAATCTGGAAGATAGGAGAGACACAAAGCTCCTCACCCAGCTCTCCAAATACCACCACTTTCAAGAACAACCCATGTACAGCCGACTGCAGAAACCCCAGAAGGTTATAATAAAGAGAACCTGTTTTATTAAGAACGCAAATGCCGTCTTTAAACTCCCTCCAATAATACCAAATGTTCCACTTAAACCTTACAACGACTGCCCTGCTTGGCTTAGGGATAGCCTACCAACAGTCAGAACCACTGTAACAGGGGTCTCCTCCAAATCATCAATGAACAGCACTGATATGAAATCAATTACAGAAGGAGAGATCAATAGACTGTATCCACACCAGAGTTGGGTTCGAGTGTATACAGATGGTTCAGCCAAGAGAGCAGTAAGAGACGGAGGAGGAGGAATATACATAGAATGCCCAAATGGTGAAAAAATCAACCAGGCTGTACCAACAGGTTCACATTCCTCCAATTACAGAGCAGAGGCAGAAGCACTTCTAGCGGCATGTTCTTTTCTGAATAAACAACAGCACAGCAAATATAGCAGAGTGGTCTTTCTGACTGATGCTATGTCAGTTCTACAAGCAATTGTTAACCCAAAAGACACTCAGTTTGTAGACTTGACGCAACAGCTGATTTACTTAGGCTCTTCAGTAGAACAATCTGTACTGCAGTGGATTCCAGGTCACTGTGCCTGGAAGGCAATGAAATAGCGGACAGATTGGCCAGGAGCGGCAGTGACATGGTACAACCAAATAGCGACTTAACCCACCAAGGGATGAAAACATTAATACAATCTAGTATCCAAGAAAGGTGGCTGGATACCCACACCAGATTTTCTCCCCAAGACTCACTTCATCGCCTCTCTAGAGAGGGACAGTGTATTATATTCAGACTAAGTACTGGGTACAACAAATTTCGTCAACATATGTTCAAAATTTTTCGGTGTAGGAAATACGGAGACGTGTCCTTGCAGCATGGCACCCGAAAATGCTGAGCATGTGCTCCAACACTGTCAACTATATGCTGACAACAGAGACGCAATCTGGCATGTTCCAACCACACTGAAGACAAAACTGTATGGTTCACGAGAGGATATGGATTGCACGATAGCTTTCATAAAGGTTACCGGCCTCCTGATATAAGTTTTCTGACAGAAGGATCGAAGAAGAAGAAGAAGAAGACTAAGTTCATCAAGTATCATATTATCTTCTTCTTCTTCTTCTTCTTCTTCTTCTTCTTCTTCTTCTTCTTCTTCTTCTTCTTCTTCTTCTTCTTCTTCTTCTTCTTCTTCTTCTTCTTCTTCTTCTTCTTCTTCTTCTTCTTCTTCTACTTCCTCTTCTTCAGCATTTCGAGCCCTTGATGTTCATTGCTGCAGATATCACCCGCTTCCATCCATCTGTCTGGTTGGCCTTCTATTTCGAGTTGGTAAAACCAAGTGTTGCAGGTCTGCCCAGACATTATCTCCATATCGTTTTCTTAGTCTGCCTCGTGGTCTACGACCATTCATCTCCCTTGCGTAGTCAGTTTTTACTTCTCTGTCATCTGACAGTCAGAAAAACAAAAGGTTTCACATCTTACAATTGTTAAATTCACGTTGGTGAGCCATCGATACCTGCCGTGCTTGACACTTGCAGCACACACACCGTATTGTTCCGTGCATAAAACGACACACTTACTTAAATTGTATTAAATTCCAAAAGTGTAAATAAATAACGCGCTCTGAAGAGTTATTATTGGCGCATTTATCAATCATATACGTAACATTGCCGGGTTATGTACTTTCCGAATCACCTCGTGGTAGGGCGCCACACAATGTGTGTGTGTGTGTGTGTGTGTGTGTGTGTGTGTGAGTGTGTATAACCAAAGTCGTTGGCGTTTGTGGTTTGGGCGTTGCGAACGCCATTCCTAATGCCGGGTTGCCGGGTTAGATCCCATCTGCGGACGGTTTGTCTTGCGTTGGTTTCTACACTGGTACCGAGGACTGACTTTTCAAGAAGCTATGGCAAACTACTGAACGTAAAATTAGCCTTAAAAACACCACAACAGCAACAACAACAAAATGATGACTTTGGGTCTGCAAAGTCTTGTAAAAGATACGCAACAAATTTTTTCTGAACTGAAAGTTTACAATTATGGGTTTCTCTTAAAAGGAATTTGATTAAAATATGCATTTCCTAATTTTAGGCTCAAAAATAATTATCGTCGTTTACATATAATAGGAAAAATACAGTACTAAATTAGGTGTACGTTCATACTAATGTAAATGCGCCCATAGTAATGTAAGTGGGCTCATACTAATGTAAATGCGCCCATAGTAATGTAAGTGGGTTCATACTAATGTAAATGCGCCCATAGTAATGTAAGTGGGCTCATACTAATGTAAATGCACCCATAGTAATGTAAGTGGGCTCATACTAATGTAAATGCGCCCATAGTAATGTAAGTGGGCTCATACTAATGTAAATGCGCCCATAGTAATGTAAGTGTGCTCAAAGCAATGTAAGTGCGGTCATACTAATGTAAGTGTGCTCATACTAATGTAAGTGTGCTCATACTAATGTAAGTGTTCTGAAAGCAATGTGAGTGCGGTCATACTAATGTAAGTGTGCTCATACTAATGTAAGTGTGCTCATACTAATGTAAGTGTGCTCATACTAATGTAAGTGTGCTCAAACCAATGTGAGTGCGGTCATACTAATGTAAGTGTGCTCATATTAATGTAAGTGTGCTCAAACCAATGTAAGTGTGCTCATACTAATGTAAGTGTGCTCATACTAATGTGAGTGCGCTCATGCTACTGTAAGTCTGCTCATACTACTGTAGGTGCTCTCATACTACTGTGAGTGCGCTTATACGACTGTAAGTGCGCTCATACGACTGTAAGTGCGCTCATACGACTGTAAGTGCTCTCATACTACTATAAGTGCGCTCATACGACTGTAAGTGCTCTCATACGACTGTAAGTTCTGCGCTCATACTACTATAAGTTCTGCGCTCATACTACTATAAGTGCTCTCATACTACTGTAAGTTCTACGCTCATACTACTGTAAGTTCTACGCTCATACTACTATAAGTTCTACGCTCATACTACTGTAAGTTCTACGCTCATACTACTGTAAGTTCTACGCTCATACTACTGTAAGTGCTCTCATACTACTGTAAGTTCTACGCTCATACTACTGTAAGTTCTACGCTCATACTACTGTAAGTGCTCTCATACTACTGTAAGTTCTACGCTCATACTACTGTAAGTTCTACGCTCATACTACTGTAAGTGCTCTCATACTACTGTAAGTGCTCTCATACTACTGTAAGTGCTCTCATACTACTGTAAGTGCGCTCATACTACTGTAAGTTCTACGCTCATACTACTGTAAGTGCGCTCATACTACTGTAAGTTCTACGCTCATACTACTGTAAGTGCTCTCATACTACTGTAAGTGCTCTCATACTACTGTAAGTGCGCTCATACTACTGTAAGTTCTACGCTCATACTACTGTAAGTGCGCTCATACTACTGTAAGTGCTCTCATACTACTGTAAGTGCGCTCATACTACTGTAAGTTCTGCGCTCATACTACTGTAAGTTCTACGCTCATACTAATGTAAGTGTGCTTGTCCCTCGCTGGCTTTGATTATATCCCGATCTATATTGCCGTCTACAGAGAATACATCATGATCATTATCATTATTATCATTAGCATCATCATCACCACCACCTCCAAAATCATCATCATTGTAATTAAGTGCCTTGTCGAGTGGCGTGGTCGATCATGTATGTTCACAATCTGCGATCTTCAACAGCATGTATTAGTTCGTGTGCTGACGACCTTCCAACAAACTTTCAGCAACCTTCCAACAAACAAAATCGAAAAGGGTAACCTAACGCTGCTGCGCGGACAAAATCTGAAGTTAAAAACATCTCTGAAGTATTACAAGGTCACCGCCGGTGCTACGGATTTCGTGCACTGAAGTGGGATTCTTCGGACTCAGGTTCGAGCTAAAAATAGACGGAGCACTTGTGGGTGACTGCCCTTGTGCCAAGATGTCGATCCGTTGTATAAACATTACTCTTGTTTATATTCGGGCTACGATGAAAATATCTGTGTTAGCGCAGGTAATAGCAAACATTGGCACGACTATTTCTTTCGGTCAGTGGCAACAGTTTGAGAACCCCTGACATAGAGGTTAAGAAACAGCTGTTAAACATTCCCACATCCAACGAAGATGGGAACTTGGTCTACACATACACGCAATCTTGTAATCTGATCTGTTCCCACCCATGCAAATAAAAATTCTTATCGTGGTAAACTATTGCGAGAAACAAAGCGGAACGAATTTCTTGCGATGCAAAAATAATAAAATCCCCTTGGAAAACGTTTCTTTTTTCTTTTTCTTCTTCCAGCCATTGAACCTACCAGTCGTAGCTTCGACTCTCACTGGATGTTTCTCCGTGGACAATTTTTACCAACAGATGGTCATGGATATTTAGACGAAGATGCTGGGAGCAAGCATACGTTACTGGCTACAGCACACGGTAAAGTAGCGCATACGGCACACATAAACACGATGAATGTACGGAACAACTCCGAAGAAATCTTGTCTCTAAATGCCTAACTTAACATCTACTGAAGCAAATTTGTACGTTCTGATTCCGACAAAGCAAAACATAAGGAAAGTTATAGACCGCAGTTGGAGGGTGTTGGGGTAGAGTTATACGCCTTGTTTACCTGTTAACCGCGCTCTGAAGAGTTGTTATTGGCGTATACATTAATAATATCACGTAACATTGTCGGGTTACGTACTACCCGAACCGTCTGGTGGTAAGGCGTAATACAGTATGGTTTGGTGCACGACAGAGCAGTGTTTAATTATATCCTGCAAGTTATCGAAAACTGAAACAAAATCTTCTTCTTCTTCTTCTTCTTCTTCTTCTTCTTCTTCTTCTTCTTCTTCTTCTTCTTCTTCTTCTTCTTCTTCTTCTTCTTTTTCTTCTTCTTCTTCTTCTTCATCTTATTCTTCTTTTCTCCTTCTCCATCTCCTTCTCTCTTGTTTTTTTTTCTCGTTCTTCATTTCTGCTTCCTCCCTTCTTATTCGTTTTCTTCATCTCCCTCTTCATTTCTTTTTTTTTCTTGTTTAGGGACGTTTGAAAATTAACTCATGTAAGTGTGTGTGTGTGTGTGTGTGTGTGTTTGTGTGTGTATAGACATACGCCCTATTTATTCCATCTGTAGTTTATACCTGAGAGCGATCATCAAGCAAGTGTCCGACTCACTCACCACGACAGTTGTGGTACATTATCTTCCGGCAACCCCTTGTGGGATCTAGAGTCCCATACAGGGCCCCAAGGGGTGTGGTAGGTGGGGGTGGAGAGAGAGAGAGTCACTGCTCTCTAATAAGCATGGCAAGACAAATTAGGGATGTGCTTCCCGTGTGGGTGACTGAGGCCCATTGTGGGGAGGAGAAGAACAGACACACTGCCTCGCCAGGCTAGCATGTCGTAGTCCATTAATTGGGGGCGTTCTTCGAAGTCTGAGTGCATCTGCCTAAGAGATAAAGATCCAAGAGTCTGCACACAGATAAACCAGATCTGTGAAACGGATGTGCACGCTAACTCCTTTTCTGGAAAAAGACTTTATTTCAGACCCGGAACTGCTGGAGTTAACAGCTGGTAAATGCAAAAAAAAAAAAAAGAATAATAATAATAATAATTTGCAGAAATCGGATATGTAGGGCCGAATGGAGCAGATGAAACAGCCTAGCTGTAAACCACAACCTAACGTAACAACCGCCACATTAAAGGCGAACACAGACGAATGAGAATCACTAACGTAGAGCTTTGGGGGAGAACTAAGCAAGCTCCAGTGGACCAAGAGGTGAAGAAAAGACGTTGGCGTTGGATAGGACACACATTGAGAATAAAGGAGAACAATATAACTAGAATATTTTTGGATTGGAACCCACAGGGGCATTAAAATAAAGGAAGGCCAAAAAACACACAGAGAAGGAGCTGGACAATGAAGTTAGAAAGATGGGGAGGACATGGAAAGAGCTGCATGCGATAGCAAAGGATAGAACAACTTGGCGTGAGTTGGTTGAAGGCCTATTCTCCATTGGACGCTAGAAAGGCAGAAGAAGACAGACGAATAAGAAGTACCCAGTAAATAATGTAAACATCAGTTGACCTTTAAACCACTGACAGCAATGTCTGTGCGGTTTCGGAACACCTCGGCGCCGTGCGGAAGCAGCCGCGGGTAAGCTACGGGTCATCGCTGCCAAAGCGGCGGAGACAGGAAGGAGAAACACCATGAAAGCCAAGAAAGAGAAGACTGAAAGAAGCTCCCAGGCGCTTGGCTTTTGAAACGTAAAAAAACTCCGGGGAAGGACGCTAATGGTGCGGACACCTGTTTTAAGGGAGATCTTCAGGCAGGCCGTTATAAAGACGATCTGGTGCTGAGGCGGTCTTTGAAGTTGGTTGACTTGATTTGTCTTGCTTCCAGACATAGGCTGTGTGAAGGCTCAGGAGGCATAGAAAAAACACACACAGATATTGAATTCTCCAAGGAAATTTGTGCAGAAAATACCAGTGGATTTTTTCATTGATAGGTCCTCAGCAGTCATATAGTAATGGACTTATATTTGAATCCATAAATATACATTGCATCAGGTATATAGTCAATGTCAGGACCGTCGCTTTTACTTCCCATACTTTAGTGTATGCATTTCAGGCTGGATCGACACAAGAGCCAATTTCAAATATAGAAAATAAAAATCAACAATGTGGATTCGAAAATATGTGTGGGGGTTTTCTTCTTCTTCTTCTTCTTCTACTTCTTCTTCTTCTTCTTCTTCTTCTTCTTCTTCTTCTTCTTCTTCTTCTTCTTCTTCTTCTTCTTCTTCTTCTTCTCCTCCTCCTCTTCTTCTTCTTCTTCTTCTTCTTCTTCTTCTTCTTCTTCTTCTTCTTCTTCTTCTTCTTCTTCTTCTTCTTCTTCTTTCTTCTTCTCCTCCTCTTCTTCTTCTTCTTCTTCTTCTTCTTCTTCTTCTTCTTCTCTTCTGCTTCTTCTTCTTTTTTTTTCTTCTTCTTCTTCTTCTTCTTCTTCTTCTTCTTCTTCTTCTTCTTCTTCTTCTTCTTCTTCTTCTTCTTCTTCTTCTTCTTCTTCTTCTTCTTCTTCTTCTTCTTCTTCTTCTTCTTCTTCCTCTTCTTCTTCTTCTTTTACCCTTCCTCCCCTTTTCCTCATTTTACTCGTTCTTAACATTCACATGCTGTAAGTTAGGTTGCATATCCTTGCCGAACGTTGCAAAAGCAAACCAACTTTTGTTTGCTGTTGTAGCTTTTCTAGGCAAATCTGACGTGCAGTAGTTTGCCAATGCTCTCTGCACGATCAGCTGTCGGTACCAACAAACCGTCTGCAGCTGGAATCGAATCCAGCATTTCGGCATTACGAAGCTCGTTCGCCACGTATGGACTGTAAACTCTAGCATAAAGTTATTTTTGTTTCGTCAAATTCTGAAAAAATAGTCTTAAGTCTTGTTCCATAATTTAAGTTTTACGTGCACGTTAACTTTACAGATTTGGCTTGTTTGTATACAGACTGTTGGTTCATTGCCTATCAGGCACAAGCACTCCGACTTCAAAACAAACATCCCTAATTATTCAACTTCTACGACATTCTTGTTAGTGGACAATGAGTTACCCCCACCCACCCCAACCCCCTCGTCACCCCTCCCCGACATAGGTCACCAGAACCCACACGGAAAGTAGCAGCAGTCATTTCTTGGGGTGCATCGGAAGAATTCTCAGGCGTTAACAACGCAGGGCGACAAGAATAACAAGCATATAAAAGGGTGTGGAAACTAAAGGCAATCAGTTCCAAGAACACAAGCTACCGACGGTGAATTCATCGAAGAAATAAATACATATAAGTGCATCGTCACAAACACGGTTTGCTAAAGAATAAAGGATATATAAACAGACCTAACACGTGTTACCAAAGATAAAAACAGCAAAATGTTGGTGGTCCCAGAATCATGTGAATCGTCCTTGTTTTACGAATGTATTGCACGAAAAAGCGCCAAGCCACCAGGGGTGACTTAGAGCGCACCGACTGCTTCTTCCAGTATAGATAACCACAACACAAGGTAAAGAGATACACGAAAAACAATCAACTTACATATCACACTTTGATTCGAAGAATCATTCCTCCCAACTCTGGCTGCCTTTCCTGTTCTGTTTGTTTTCAGCATGGGCTAAATGGAAAGCAAATGCGGACACACGTAACAAAGTATCCTTCAAGGGATGCAACCCTTGGGAATGTTGATGCTCTGTGAGGTAGGATATCTGGATGAAAAAAGAGGTGCTTGTGGCTCGAATCAACATTCTCAGCGAGTTCTTATGTTCAGATGACGAGTTCCTGCGTTCATTTGAACTGTACACCTGAATTGGATATGTCGAAACATGAAGGAAGACTGGTTTTTGATTATACAACTTTCCTTTTCTATCATTGCTGGCTGAATGTTTGATAATAAATATAAATTTACGACCGCTTTTGACCAACATTCCTCGGTGCGAGGAGACGGTTAGAACAGGAATCCTTTGACTGAATGGTACAGAAAAAGGCGGAAGATCAGATAGTGAGTGAGTCTGGAGAAGTGGCATAGAGGCTGTTTCATTCACACAGATGATGTTAAATATTTTATTTGGAGAGGGATTTTGGATGTTATGAGAGAAACTCATGTTTTGTGACTACAGTCAGATTAACATAACACCTATAACTTCCCCTGGTCTCTGGGTAGTAAGATCGGATGCCTGTGTTTATTGTTGCGCAAGTAAAAAAATCCCTGTGAGGTTTTGAACAACGGATAAACATCATGGCACGCGGGTGTAACCCTAAGTGCTCCGTTCTTCTTATAACTGAAGTCTGAGTCCGAAGAAGCTCAGCACAAGGCACTGGCTCTGTAGCACCGGTAAGGATCCTAAAATAGTGTGGGTAGATTTGTAACTCCAAATTATGCCGAAGCAGCGCCTTTGATAGAAAAGAGAAGCCTAACTGCGCTGTCCAGGCAAAATTTGGTTAAAATGGTAAAATAAAAACAGTGATTGGCAGTTAGTGTGTGTGTGTGTGGGGGGGGGGGGGGTGCTCCAGCACTAGCTGCAGTAAACTAGGACGTCTCAGGACAGAAAGGGTTACACCCGTGTCGGTTCCGGAGCTCCCAGATTGGGAACTACAGAATAGACTCACTAAAGAAGAAGCAGAAGACGAAGAAGAAGAAGAAGAAGAAGAAGTTAAACCAATAACAGGCTTGTACGAAAAGCACTTAAATAGGTACCAGAAATCAGGGAAATAAAGGCGACCGTCGTGACGTTGACCACGTTACCTACCAAGTGCTGACTGGTCTATGAAAACAGATCTATCGATATATTTTCTTTAGTTGCGTATCCTTTACAGGACGTTGCAGAACCAACCCCAGCAGCATCTGGCTGTTGTGTGGTTTCTCTAGGCAAATTTACGTCAAGTAGTTTGCCATTTCTACTGGACGGTCGGCCCCCTGATACCACTGTCGAAACCAACGCAAGGCTCATTGCCTGCAGCTGGGATCGAACCCGGCACCGCGGCATTACGACTTTACGAAGCGTTCGCATCGACTTAGTCACAGAGCCGACTATCGATATAAACCGAATTGAAAAGGGTCCTTTAGTTAACTTTACTTGGGGTACGAAAAGAATTTCCCTGATCCATTTGCCTGCCTGTACAATTTGTCACCGCCAGCTACAAAACAATAGGCACTTCACCTGGTTACGTGAAATTAACCTTTGACGACAAGAGCAATAAAGAAAGACGGGGATGGCCCCTAGAGAGCTGACACTTGCTGGTGAAGACACGCTCCGAACCATTCAATCAAGCCAGGATCATTAACGGGCGTTGGGGTAGGTCAAACCGCTAGTGTAACGCCCTGGACAAGACACTTGATGTATGGTCCATTGTAATTAGGAGACTATTGGTGGTCACCTGTCGATGATCTTTCAGGAGTGTACACAGAATGGGCTGGTGGTGTCTGTGGCTTAGGTGTTGCGAAGGCACTTCATAATGCCAGGGTGCCGGGTTCGATCCCAGCTGCGGATCTTACTCCTTCTTGGGTTTCGAAAGTGGTATCGAGAGCTGACCGTACAGAAAGCAATGGCAAATTACTGGATGTAAATTTGCTTAGAAAAAACAAACACAACAGCGAAAAAAAAAATGCTTGGGTTAGTTTTGCAACATCTAGTAAAGGATACGAAACTTAACTTACAACACAAAATGGAGAGGAGCGGTTAGCAGAATAGAACGCTAGGCTTTCACGAGGGAGACCCGCATTCAAATCCTCGATAAAACTGTGAATCTTTACTGTCGATGGAAGGCAATAGAATCCTAGCTTGTCCAGTTCGTGACAACAGCAATAGCCATTCAGCTGTAAGTGCTCAGGGTCAAAGACATCCCTACCTACACGGCAAACATGGCAAACTCAAGAAGTAATAACAATTACTCAAATTGTAAAGTTCTAATCTACATGCCATGAAGTGTACTGGGCAAACGGTTTTTATTCACAGTCAGCACTTGGTTAGCATTATGCCGGTGGCCTTTACTTTTACAACCTTTTTCAGTGTACATGGACCTACTTTAGCCTGGGTCGAACCTGGGAGCCCTAGCTGTTTGCAAAAACCCTAAGTGTAAAGAGAAAGAAGAGCAGGAAAGGAAGAAGAAGAAGAAGAAGAAGAGAAGAAAAGAGAAGAAGAAGAAGAAGAAGAAGAAGAAGAAGAAGAAGAAGGAAGAGAAGAAGAAGAAGGAAGAGAAGAAGAAGAAGAAGAAGAAAAAAGAAGAAGAAGAAAGAAGAAGAAGAAGAGGGAAACAAAAAATTAGGGGAGGAGGAGAAGGATGAAGAAGGAAAATTGAGGAGAAGAATAGAGAAAGAAGCAGAAGACAAAGAAGAAGAAGAAAGAAAGAAGAAAGAAGAAGAAGAAGAAGAGAGAAAAGAAGAAAAGGAAGAAGAAGAGAAAGAAGAAGAAGAGAGAAAGAAAGAAAAGAAGAGAAGAAAGAAGAAGAAGAAAGAAGAAAGAAGAAGAAAAGAAGAAGAAAGAAGAGAAGAAGAAGAAAGAGAAAGAAAGAGAAGAAGAAGAAGAAGAAGAAGAAGAGAAAGAAAGAAAGAAGAAGAAGAAGAAAGAAGAAGAAGAAAGAAAGAAGAAAGAAGAGAAGAAGAGAGAAAAGAAGAGAAGAAGAAAAAGAAGAAGAGAGAAAGAGAAGAAGAAGAAGAAAAAGAAGAAGAGAGAAGAAAGAAAAGAAAAGAAGAAGAAGAAGAAGAGAGAAGAGAGAAGAGAAGAAGAAAAAGAGAAGAGAAGAGAGAAGAAAGAAAGAGAAGAAGAAAAAAGAAGAAAGAAGAAGAAAGAGAAGAAAGAAAGAAGAAAAAGAGAGAGAGAAGAAGAAGAAGAAGAAGAGAAAGAAGAAAGAAAGAAGAGAAGAAAGAGAAGAAGAGAAGAGAAAGAGAAGAAGAAAGAAGAAGAAGAAGAAG
>CAJHNH020001057.1:370568-388068 GCA_905116865.2 Candidula unifasciata | reverse complement strand
AAGAGGAAGAGGAGAGAAGAGAGAGAGAGAAGAGGAGAGGAAGAAGAGAAAGAGAAGAAGAAGAAGAGAAAGAAGAAGAGAAAGAAAGAGAGAGAGAAGAGAAAGAAGAGAAAGAGAAGAAAGAAGAAGAAGAGAAGAAAGAAGAAGAGGAAGAGAGAGAAGAAGAAAGAGAAGAGAGAAGAAGAGAGAAGAAGAGAGAAGAAGAAGAAGAGAGGAAGAGAGAAGAAAGAAGAGAAGAGAAGAAAGAAGAGCGAGAAGAAGAGAAAGAAGAAAGAAAGAAGAGGAAGAGAGAAGAAAGAAAGAAGAAGAGAAGAGAAAGAAGAAAGAAAGAAGAGAGAAGAAGGAAGAAGAAGAAGAAGAAGAAGAAGAAGAGGAAAAGAAAGAAGAAGAAAGAAGAGAAGAGAAGAAAGAAAAGAGAGAAAGAAGAAGAAGGAAGAAAGAAGAAGAAGAAAAGAAGAAAAAGAAAGAAGAAAGAAGAAGAAGAAGAAGAAAGAAGAAAAGAAGAAAGAAAGAAGAAGAAGGAGAAGAAGAAAAGAAAGAAGAGAAAGAAGAAAGAAAGAAGAGAAAGAAGAAAGAAAGAAAAGAAGAGAAGAAAGAGAAGAGAGAAGGAAGAAGAAGAAGAAAGAAGAAGAAGAAAGAGAAGAGAAAGAAAGAAAGAAAGAAGAATTAAAAAGAAAAAAGAAGATGGAAGAAAAAAGAGAAAGGAAAAAAGACAGACAAAAGTAAAAAATGAAAAAAGACAAAGAGCGAACGAGGAAAGAAGGAAAAAAAAGTAGAAGAAGAGCAAAAAAAAGGAAAGAGAGTAGTTTCCGAGAAAAGAAGACAGAAGAAGAACCAGAAGAAAAAGTAAGAACACTTTCCCAGAAGGGAATATAGGGCATATAGGGAAGAAGATACCTATAAGAAGAAGAAAGAAGCAGGAAGGGTGATGTAGAAGAGATCAATCAAGAAGAAGAAGACTTCCCAGGACTGCACCTGATACCCACTCAAGGTTGGATTGACCTGGGAGCCAAGGTCATTTTTGAAAAAGTCCTGCTACGTCAGGGCGCAAACCCACGAACTTCCAGTCCACTGGTTATTGTCTCGCCTCTACACCACGACTGCTCTCAAAGCCATCTAGAACTAAAAGAATCAAAACCACGACTTGACTGATTTTTAAAACTTCAAAACCTTTTTCACCCAAGTGTTTCTTCGGGCTTACGATTTAAAACTTATAATGTTATAGGCCAATCGACGGCAATGTTCAGTATGAGAGACATTTATGCCGGTCGCATTTGCTTCCCGTGACATTTCCTGGTATCCGATTTGGGCTTGGTAACATTGAAGCCAAGATCGTTTTTTTTTTCAACTTTGCACGGTGTGGATTTGAACAGGGCAATCTTTGTAACAGTGGAATCCCAATATTCGTCCACGCCAATATTCGTCTTCATAAAAACTCTTCATGTTTATTTCGTTGTCATGTATGAAAAAAATGGAAGAGGGCCGCGAGAAGTCAATATTCTTCCTTCCTCCGACGTGACCGGCGATTCACAAGACGAAAAGGGGGGGGGGAGGAGGAGGATAATAGACCGATCCCAAGCGCACAAATTTAATGATGATTGCTCACTTCGGCAAAAAATACGTTGTATTTTTTCGAGACATGAAAGTTAATCAGCGTATTAAGTTATTTGATCGCGTTGTATCTGGGCACTTTCAGAATATCCCCCCCCCCCCCCCCCCCCCCCCCCAAAAAAAAAAAAAACAGAACAAAGCAAACATTCGATACTAGTAGTGCGGGGGACGCGTTAGAACAATCGTTAGGAGACTCGCTTTGAAATCCAGCAGCTGTCCGTACTGGTGGCAGAGCACTTGTGGTTATAACCATGTGCAATGACACTGGTTCACATCTTCCGACTTTACCTTGACCTTTACCTTTTTACACAACTAGTGCTGGAGATTCGACTGGAAATGCTGATTAATTACTAGGACATCAGTCACCAGAAGTGACATTACCTGATGGCATACCGCCAGATGACTCCCTTAAAAAAAAAATAGCCATTGAATTTTGTTCATCCCAAAGATAAATTTCTTTCTAAAATTTTCTTTCTTTATCTGTTTATGTGTAGTCCTACAGTATTATTACGTGACTATGATGAGTTAATCACTGTCACAATGATGAAGCGATATATAGGCTTAGTTATATATATATATATAATTTACAGGACGTTGCAGAACCAACCCCAGCATTTTTCGGCTGTTGTGGTTTGTCTAGGCGAATTTACGTCCAGTAGTTTGCCATTGCTTCTAAACTGTCGACTACTCGATACCACTGTCGAAACTAATGCAAGGCGCAATGCCTGCAGCTGGGATCGAACCCGGCACCCCGCGCGATCGCAACGTCTAAGCCACGGAGGCCGACCACAATAGGTACAGTGGTTAATATGTAATTAACATGATTTCGGAAATCGATTTTCAAGTGAGATGTTATTGTTAAAGATTAAATTGCAAAATTTGTTGCTGGGAACAGATTAAACTATTTGTAAGTAATTTCTATCGAAAATCTCGCTTGAAATTCTTCATTTTTTATATATGTGTGCAACTCTATGGATTAATGACGATTGTTGGGATTATACTGTATGTTCTTTTGTTGACCGGAAAGAAAAGAAAAAAAAAAAGAATAACAGGCGCCCAAATCGCTTGAAATTCTTCATTTTTTATATATGGTTCTGCAAGCTCGGCCATCTCTAAGCGTGATAATGACGATTAGGCATTATCAAGGATTATACCTGTATCTGTGTCTTGTATAGATGTACCTCCATTTTTGTCTCAAATTTGATGTGTGAGTGCTTGCCAATTGTTAATTATTTTTTATTATTGTCACAACTATTACTAGTTTGTTTAAGTGTATGTAATCATGTATGCATGACAATAGTATTTTATTTATAAATGTATGCTAGAACATAAGGCTAATGGTATATGAGAGAAACATAATAAATTTTGTACACCATTAAAACACGCGTAGAGAGTCGGTAGTCCAGAACCTAAGTTTAAGGTGTCTCCTTCGTGCTAAAGAACTGCATGGTTGTGGGGTGCACAATTGTTAATGAAGGCAGTCAGGTCGTACAGGGGCGATACCTTACCGATGGGCGTTACGCCCCTGGCTCCTTTCCAAGCACAAGGGCACCACTTGGGGAACCGTTAATAAACCCTCGTGTTGTTGTTAATTGTAGATTCAGAAAATTGAATGAACAACCTTGCCATTCTGTCTGACCCAGGCTGACCAAATAAATATTGAATACCAGAAATATCACACAAAGTAAAGGAAGCGCGTTTGATTTTGACAAGACCCTCCATCGAGTAAAGTAAAAGACCCCTTTTTCCCGTCTTTAAGCCTATTGGGCATATAGGGCTAGACTTATATTTTGAAGACTAACCGGCACTTGGTGGGTGATATGGTCTGCATCACACTGGCCTCCTTAACTTCACAGGACTGTGCCTGGTACCTGTTCAAAGGCTGGGTCGACCTGCACGCCAAGGTCATTTTTGTAAAAGGAAAAAAAAAAACCCATAACTTTATGTAGTAGTTAAAAGCCGGTGAGCACGACGAAGGAAAATAAAAGCGTATCTACAGAAAAATAATGCAGTGAATTATTTTCTTTTATTTTCTTTGCATTTATTGGCTGTTAACTCCGGTGGAAAGTTGTGGTTGTTTGTCCATTTCTGACCTTTAGTATTGTTCCATAACTTAACTTGAGTTTTGCGTGCACATCGGTTAGACAGATTTGGTATGCTTGTATGCAGACTGCTGGCTCCTTGCCTCTAATGTAGATTCTGTGCCATAATTAGTCAACTCCTACGACATGCTTGTTACGGCGGTAATGGTGAAAATATGGGGGTGACTGCTGTCAAGCTCATACAAGGAATTCCAGGAAAATTTGACTGAAAAGCTTGACCAAATGGGGAAGCAGAAAAACGTTACGTTATTTGTGCGTGTCTTGTACACGTTTTTCTGCTTCTCCATTTGGTTAGGCTTTTAGGTCAAATTTCCCTGGAATTCCTTGTTAGGGCGGCTCTAGATCTATTCTTGTTTTCCCCATAATGGGTCCCCGGAACCCACACGGAGGGAATTATCTTGAGAACCCAGCGACAATCTTTTGTTGGGCAGCCAGCGACACTCTCTTGTTGGGCACCTAGCGACACTCTCTTGTTGGGCACCTAGCGACAATCTCTTGTTGGGCACCCAGTGACAATCTCTTGTTGGGCACCCAGTGACAATCTCTTGTTGGGCACCCAGTGACAATCTCTTGTTGGGCACCCAGTGACAATCTCTTGTTGGGCACCCAGTGACAATCTCCTGTTGGGCACCCAGTGACAATCTCTTGTTGGGCACCCAGTGACAATCTCTTGTTGGGCACCCAGTGACAATCTCTTGTTGGGCACCCAGTGACAATCTCTTGTTGGGCACCCAGTGACAATCTCTTGTTGGGCACCCAGTGACAATCTCTTGTTGGGCACCCAGTGACAATCTCCTGTTGGGCACCCAGTGACAATCTCTTGTTGGGCACCCAGAGACAATCTCTTGTTGGGCACCTAGTGACAATCTCTTGTTGGGCACCCAGTGACAATCTCTTGTTGGGCACCTAGTGACAATCTCTTGTTGGGCACCCAGCGACAATCTCTTGTTGGGCACCCAGTGACAATCTCTTGTTGGGCACCTAGTGACAATCTCTTGTTGGGCACCCAGTGACAATCTCTTGTTGGGCACCTAGTGACAATCTCTTGTTGGGCACCCAGCGACAATCTCTTGTTGGGCACCCAGTGACAATCTCTTGTTGGGCACCTAGCGACAATCTCTTGTTGGGCACCCAGTGACAATCTCTTGTTGGGCACCCAGTGACACTATCTTGTTTGGCAGCCAGCGACAATCTCTTGTTGGGCAGCCAGCGACAATCTCTTGTTGGGCAGCCAGCGACACTCTCTTGTTGGGCAGCCAGCGACACTCTCTTGTTGGGCAGCCAGCGACACTCTCTTGTTTGGCACCTAGCGACACTCTCTTGTTGGGCACCTAGCGACATTATCTTGTTGGGCACATAGCGACACTATCTTGTTGGGCACCTAGCGACAATCTCTTGTTGGGCACCTAGCGACACTCTCTTGTTGGGCAGCCAGCGACAATCTCTTGTTTGGCACCTAGCGACACTCTCTTGTTGGGCACCCAGCGACAATCTCTTGTTGGGCACCTAGCGACACTCTCTTGTTGGGCACCTAGCGACACTCTCTTGTTGGGCACCTAGCGACACTCTCTTGTTGGGCACCCAACTCCGCCTTTCCAGTCGATAGTTTTCCATTGTGACGCAGGGACGCATGGAAAATATGGGTGATGACGAGTTTGACAAGACAGAAGAATCTCCCACAATAAGGGCATAATATTTTAGTACCACTGTTGCCTTCACACCTATCTGCCATGTTTTTCCTCAGACATTCATCTCTGAACCTATTTTATTGGCTCCCATTTCCTTCTACCATCCCCCCTTCTCTACAACGAGATCAATAACTTCAATAACATCGTGTTCCCATCAGACAACCTCAGTACGTATTATTTATGTCCCGCTTGCAGATCTTTAAACGACCGACCCTATTTTCGACTTCGGCGACCAGGTTGCACATTGGCTCGCCGGTAGACGACTTTGGCGCCGGTTGGGGGCAGTTTTTGGGTCTGTCTCCTCTGATCGCATGAACACTGCAGGAGTCCTTTTTGTGACTCTTGGTGGCGTGCAGTGCAAATAAGCCATAACCTGGTCACAATTATAACCTAAAGTTCCTCCTTAGGGAATGTGGGTTGAGCGTGAAAGTTGTTTGTTTCGGGTTTTTTTTTTTCCCTGAGCAAAACATCGGATCGGATCCCCATGTTCTAGGTATCGCAGTGGCTACGCGACTTAGAACAATGTTGAGTTTTTATTTTGATAGCAATGTGAAAAACAGTTTTTAAACTATGTTGCTAAGCAATGAATCGGTGATGACCATCACTGTGCATGTAAAGATATTTGAACAAGTAGCATGTTTTTAAACCTTCAATATGTAATAACAGGTGATACAGCAGTAAAAGAGAACTGGAATTGCCAAAGATGTTGGAAAGAGCTAATGGTGAATTAATGTGAGAGAGTGTATGCGAATCAAAGGGAATGTTTCGCATGTGACACGGGTTACAAATAAGATTAGGTAAGGGAGCGTGTGACACACACACACACACAAACACACACAGATACACACAGAAGAGAAGATTACAGAAGAGAAAAAAAGAGAAAACCGGAGAATAGTGAACAGAGAAGAGAAGAGAAGAGGAAAAAAAATCAGAGAATAGAAAAAAACAGAAAGAGCAAATTGGAGAATCGAAAATAGAGAAGAGAAGAAAGGACAAGAGAAAATTGGTAAATAGAAAATAGAGAAAGGAAGAAAACAGAAGAGAAAATCGGAGAATAGAAAATAGAGAATAGTAGAGAAGAATAACGAACAGAAGAGAAAATCGGAGAAGAGAAAACAGAGAAGAGAAGAGAAGAAAATAGAAAATGGGGGAAAAGAAAATAGATAAGAAAAGAAAAGATAAAATCGGGGAATATTAATATATAGAAGAGAAAAGAAGAGAAGAGAAAATCTGGGATTAGAAAATGGAGAAGAGAAGGGAAAATCAGAGAGTAGAAAATAAAGAAGAGAAGAGGAGAACGAGGAAGAGAAAATAGGAAAGAGAAAAGAAAAGAAGGGAAGAGAAAATCGAAGAATATAAAATAGAGAAGAAAAAAAGAAGAGATATTCGGAGAATACAAAATAGAGAATAAAAGAAAAACACCGGAGAATATAAAATATATAAGAGAAGAGTAAATCGAACAAGAGAAAACAGAGAAGAGAACTGAAAAATCTGAGAACAGAAAATAGAGAAGAGAAGCGAAAAGAAGAGAAGAGATATTCGGAGAATAAACAATAGAGAAGAAAAGAGTAATTCGGAGAACAGAAAATAGAGAAGATAGGAGAAGAGACAATAGGAGAATAAAAAAATAGTGAAGATAAGAAAATGGAAGAAAAGAGAAAATTTGGGAATATAAAATAAAAAAGAGCAGAGAAAAGAAGAGAAAATATATTTAGAAAATACAAAATAGGGAAGAGAAGAGAAAAAAGGAAAATAGAAAATAGAGAAGAAAAGAGAAAATCGGAGAACAGAAAACAGATAATAGAAGAGAAAAACGGAGAAGAGAAAATCGGAGAAAAAAAATAAAGAAGAAAAGAGAAGAGAAAATAGGAGAATATAAAAAATAGAGAGGAGAAGTGAAGAGAAAGAACGAATAGACGAATGAACGAACTTTTTTTTTTTTCAAAGGGTCACAAATTAGGCACGCAGGCTGTGTTATATTCGGCCCTTCCAGACACCCATCTTTCACACAACAGTTGTATTTTATCAATAAAGCATGGTATGTTCATGTAAAGATGTGCATAATATGAATATCAAGACAAAAACAAAAAACATAGGTGGTAAAATGCTCGCGCGAGCGCGCATGCACACACACACACACATACATACGCTAAGCCATTCACTCACCTACACACATATAGGTATCCAATTCAGACAGACAGACAGACAGACAGACAGGCAGACAGGCAGGCAGGCAGGCAGGCAGGCAGGCAGGCAGGCAGGCAGGCAGGCAGGCAGGCAGGCAGACAGACAGACAGGCAGGCAGGCAGGCAGGCAGGCAGGCAGGCAGGCAGGCAGGCAGACAGACAGACAGACAGACAGACAGACAGACAGACAGACAGACAGACAGACAGACAGACAGACAGACAGACAGACAGACAGACAGACAGACAGACAGACAGACAGACAGACAGACAGACAGACAGACAGACAGACAGACAGACAGACAGACAGACAGACAGACAGACAGACAGACAGACAGACAGACAGGCAGGCAGACATGAGAAGAGATGAGAAGAGATGAGAAGAGAAAATCGGAGAAAAGAAAAAAGAAAAGAGAAATTAGAGAAGAGAAAATAGAGAAGAGAAGAAAAATAAAATATGAACAAAAAAGAGAAAACGAGATGAAAGGACGTAAAAGGTGGAGAGGAGAAAAAAGAAAACAAGAAAAGATAAATCAAAATTCCAGAAAAGGCCATAGAAGAAAACCAGAGGTCACAGTCAGTAGGTCGGTTTCACTATCTATCTCCCAGTGCAAATATCTCATGAAAGTTATAAACACTTCTAATTAAAGATATAAACACTTCTCATGAAAGATATAAACCATGCTCATGAAAGATATAAACCCTTCTCATGAAAGATATAAACCCTTTTCATTTAAGATATAAACCATTCTCATGAAAGCTATAAACGCTTCTCATGAAAGATATAAACCCTTCTCATGAAAGATATAAACCCTTCTCATAAAACTTATAAACCCTTTCTCATGAAAGATATAAACCCTTCTCATGAAAGATATAAACCCTTCTCATGAAAGATATAAACCCTTCTCATGAAAGATATAAACCCTTCTCATTAAATATATAAACTCTTTCTCATGAAAGTTATAAACCCTTCTCATTAAAGATAAAAACTCTTTCTCATGAAAGATATAAACCCTTCTCATGAAAGATATAAACCCTTCTCATGAAAGATATAAACCCTTCTCATTAAAGATATAAACTCTTTCTCGTGAAAGATATAAACCCTTTTCATGAAAGATATAAAACCTTTTCATGAAAGATATAAATCCTTCTCATGAAAGTTATAAACCCTTTCTCATGAAAGATATAAACCCTTTCTCATGAAAGATAAAAACCCTTCTCATGAAAGATATAAACCCTTCTCATGAAAGATATAAACCCTTCTCATGAAAGATATAAAACCTTTTCATGAAATATAAAAACCCTTCTCATGAAAGATAAAAACCCTTCTCATGAAAGATAAAAACCCTTCGCATGAAAGATATAACACTGTTTTATTGATATATGTATCTTTTTACACTGGTAAACTGTTTCTCTCAAACACTGATAGTCAAACAATAGACTGAGAAAGACAAACACGTATTTCTAAAAGAAAACAAATGAAAAAGTCGGTCAGATGATATATGAACGACGAAAAAGTATGTCTGAACAGAGACAGAATCAAGTCTGATCGAGGGAAAGAAGCTAAGGAGGTCCTCTCGACGTGTGTATTAAGACAATAAGAATTTGTTGATGATGAAAACAGACTTTGGCCGGCGAAATTCTCCTTGGAGAACTACAGCACCGATCGGATGAACCGGGGCAGTCCAAAATTGGGACCTAGGAGCAACAAACACGAAAGAGAACAAGTCAGAGTCTCTAACGGTCTATGTAAACATCGCGGAGAGCGAGTTGTTGTGTAGTCTTAAAGTTTATCCCTTATATCTGACGCGAACCTTAGCCATTCCTGGACAGCGCTGGCCCAGATAAGGATGAGGAGAAGGATGATTGGGGAACCTGGCAGACAAGGAGATGGCAACAGTGCTCACAGTGACAGTACCCAGTGTTTGTTTGTGTATGCGTATGTAAGTGTGAATATGTGTTTCATGTTGAGTTAGCGTGATTCGTTGGAGTGACCTCTCGCTGATGGTTTTTTTTTTTTTAAATACTAGGAAAAAAGGAATTGGTTCTTTGGTTTGTCTGGTATAGATTGACAAGAGACTGGTTTTTGTTTCTTAGACAAATGTCTTTTTTGAAACTCTTTCTTGCCTGCAGTCTGTGTAGGGAACCAGGCAGAGATCTTGAGTTACAGAAAACGAGTCCACGAGTTCGGTGATACAGAACAGCTCGGGATAGAAAGAGACGCTGATGACCAGACTGATAGAATGATGGAATCTGAAGTATTTAGAGATTGGTTCAAGTCGGAAAAGAGAAAGCTTTTAAAGGCCGGTAGTAACCCTCAAAGACGTGGAGCTATACGCTTTTGGTAGTGGTGGGGTGGTGGTGGTGGTGGTGGTGGTGGTGGTGGTGGTGGTGGTGGTGGTGGCGAGGTGGTGGTGGGGAGGAGGTTAGGTGGTGGTGGTGGAGTGGTGGTGGTGAGGAGGTGAAAACAAATAAGGGGGGGGGGGGCAATTATGCAGATAAAGTTGGGAGAACTGGATGAAGATATACAAATACGAATACAGAAGGAAAGAAC
Organism: Candidula unifasciata; assembly: GCA_905116865.2. NCBI lineage: Eukaryota > Metazoa > Mollusca > Gastropoda > Stylommatophora > Geomitridae > Candidula > Candidula unifasciata. Next base: position 377,930 of record CAJHNH020001057.1, on the reverse strand, counting down.
AGTTATCATAGAACTAGGAAATATGCGAAGGTCAAAAGAAAAAACTCTTGGCCCCATTTTGGAGAAAACAAGAATAGACTCTCTGCCTGTGTAAAAGCATGTCGTAAGAGTCAACTAATTCCTTTGAAGTCAGAGTACATCTGCCTGAGAGGCAAGGAACCAACAGCCTGCATGCAAATGAGTTAGACCTGTAAAACGGATGTGCATGCCGCTCTTAGTTTATGGAACAGGACTGAAGTCCAGAAGTGGACGAAAAACCAGTACTTTCCACCGGTGTTTACAGCCGGTAAACGCAAAGAAGAAGTAGAGAAGAAATTAAAAACTGAAAGTAGACCGACGATTTTCAATTCTAATGTCAAATTTGTACCTCTGTATGGACCGGAAATATGCAGAATGAATAAAACAATTATTAATAAAAAAAACCATCGTTAACCAGCAGAACAGAGGGAATAAATGACACGATAGAATAACTAATTTTGAGCTTCGGGTTAGTTGCGTATCCCTTACGGGACGTCGCAGAACCAGCTTCAGCATTTTGGCTCTTGTGGTTTTTTTTTAAGTAAAGTTACGTCAGGTAGTTTGTCATTGCTTTCTATATGGTCCTCTTCTCGATACCACTGTTGAAACCAACGCGAGGCGCAAGGCCAGCAGCTGGGATCGAACCCGGCACCCCTTCATTACAAAGCGCTTTCGCAACGCATAAGACATAGATGCCGACTTTGGGTTAAAACTAAACAAATTCCATCTTGGGTTTTGTTAATAATCCTAATGGCAGCCCTGGTTATGGGGATCATTTCAAATGGCGGTGGACTTGAAACGAGTGGGATGATCTGCGTTTCAGTTATTTTTGCATAAAACTATATGAAATAATAAATTATTTCGTTATGGGCATGATGAGTTGTTGAATGAATGTATGGAAAAGAAATTGGTGAGTAAGATCATCACTGCTTTCCGGGCAATGTTTGCAACTGAGCGGTGTCGTTTACCATTGCGTTCATTTCGTGTGTTCCTGAACTTTGACCGTTGACCTCAGAAATCTGATAGTAGTAGTTGTTGTGGTTAGCCGGGTGATTACAACGTCGGGAGACCCGGGTTCAACCCCCTAGTAAGGTGATATAATTATTCTGTCAGGGCCACAATTAAACATCATAAACTGAACAGTCCGTGGCGACAGCACTAGCCATGGGGCTTATTTGGCTCACAACCACTCCACCCTCCCCCGCCGTCTACACTGACCTAGGCAGGTGACATCAGGCAGTAGTGACAGTTTTGTTAGTTGTTGTGGTGCTGGTGGTCGTGGTAGTAGTAGTACTGGTACTGGTTGGGTGATGTGGTACATATTAATTACACTTGCCGTATTTACTTCTAATTACAATTCCTGCTATCCATTTTAGTCTGAGTGGACGCAGATGCCCGGGTCAATTGGAAGAAATGTGTGATGAACTACATATCATTGGGACAGGAAAAGATGAATAGACGGTGGATTGTAAAAAGGGGGGGGGGGGGTGAAGGTGGGAAGGCTCTGATAAAATAAATTGTTATGTGACAGAGGTTAAAACATGATTTTAGTTTTTGTATTTGACTTATATAATTTTTTTATGATACCCAAGCTTTTTTTTTTTTTTTGCGAACTTTTTTCTTCTTCAGACATACAGTAGTAAACTTTACTTTAGGCTCTTCAAAAAGAATACAAAAGTTTTTAGCATGTGATTATATATATATATATATATATATATATATATATATATATATATATATATATATATATATATATACATACATATTTACACATACACACACGTATACACACATACACACACACACATATATACACACACACGCATATACACACAAACATATTATCAAAGGAGCCGAGGTGATGTGAGCAGCTAGACGCTCGCCGGTGGATCGAAAGGCCATGGTGTCAGATCAAGCTGGAGGCGAACAGTTCAACAAAACAATAATTAACATGACGGTAATTTCCGGAATATCACCTTCCGGTGTAACCAGTTTACCGTAACCGTAGAAGGGCTTTACTGGAGCTCGGTAGGGGAAGTAAGAGGTCGTCAGACTGCTGACCGTAAAGTGATTTCTGGAGAGATGTGTAGTTTTAAATAAATTCTTCTTTTTCTTTTTCTGCTTTTTCTTCTCATTTATCATCATTATCATCTTCATCATCATCATCATCATCATCATCATCATCATCATCATCATCATCATCATCATCAACATCTTCATCGACATCTTCTTCTTCTTCTTCTTCTTCTTCTTCTTCTTCTTCTTCTTCTTCTTCTTCTTCTTCTTCTTCTTCTTCTTCTTCTTCTTCTTGGATGTTAGAGGATAGTGAATGAGTTTTAATAATGTCATTATACTCGAGTTCAAGTACACAGTCCCCCTCCCCCACCTCATTCCTAGAAAATTACTGGGGGGGGGGGGGTGGAGGGGTTGGGCTAAGATCCCCCTGTGTTTTCTCTGTGGCCGGTCGCCTAATAACCCCCTCCCCACTCCCGAACTTTTCTTCCACGCCCCTGCAAAACACCTGAAAAGAAATGATTTTTAAAACAACAAACAAACCCCCTTACCCCCGAAAAGTATTATCCTTAACATCGTAGGAACAGAAGATAAGTTAAGCGTTAATTTTATATCCTTGTTCTTAATGCTGGAATTAAAGTGTTTTTCTCTGACAAGTTGGGATTAAAAATCTCCGCCTTCTTTGAAATCACCGAACGCAGAAGTGATCAGTCTTTATTGTTTTTAATAATCTTCCCAAAAAAGCTGTTCGTTAGCGCTCCCATCTAATGTTGCAGAAGATGAAGCGAATGCCAGGGAAGTATTTTTTGGTCCCAATGAAAATAAGGTAATTATTTCACCAGGCCGGATTAAGTTGTTAGGATGCGAAACATAAAGCGCGGTTAAAAAGAAAGATGGGATTATCAGGCAATGAAACACCTGGCACATCAGACCATTACAGAATGTTTGTACATATTTTTAACGGTGAAGACTTTGGCATATATACAGTTTTTACAATTTGTGTCTCATTAAACGATAACTAAAATCCCCGTGTGGGTTCGGGGTCCCATCGTGGGGAAAACAAAAATAGACCCTCTGCCTACCCAAAAGCATGTCGTAAGAGTCGACTAATTGGGAAGCTTCCTTTGAAGTCGGAGTGCATCTGACTGAGAGACAAGGAACCAACAGCCTGCATTCAAGTGAATCAGATCTGTAAAACTGATGCATGCGCAACACTCAGGTTCTGGGACAGGACTGCAGTTCAGAAGTGGACGAACAACCATAACTTTCCACCAGAGTGTACAGCTGGTGAATGCGAAGAAGAAGACGATAGCTAATAAAACGATGGGACGCTAGCTTGCGGATCGGAAGGTGGTAGGTTCGGGTCCTAATGGACCCACGCTTGTTTTCCTTTAGAAAGACCATGGTTACCCGATCGACCTAGCCATGAGTGGGTACCAGGTATAGTTATGGGAAGTAAAGGCAGTCGGCATAATGTTGACGACTTCACATACCTTGAGACACTTGGTCTATCAAATATAGATCCGTTTCTGTGTGCCCAATATGCTTGAAGGCGTTAACAAGGGTCCTTTCCACTTCAATAAAATGATATCATATTTACAAGTCAAACGATATCATATTTACAAGTAAAACGATATCGTATTTACAAGTAAAACGATATCATATTTACAAGTAAAACGATATCATATTTACAAGTAAAACGATATCATATTTACAAGTAAAACGATAAAATATTTACAAGTAAAACGATAAAATATTTACAAGTAAAACGATATAATATTTACAAGTAAAACTATATTATATCTACAAGTAAAACGATATCATATTTACAAGTAAAACGATATCATATTTACAGGTAAAACGATATCATATTTACAAGTAACACGATATCATATTTACAAGTAACACGATATCATATTTACAAGTAACACGATATCATATTTACAAGTAAAACGTTATCATATTTACATGTTAAACGTTATTATATGAAGTCAGCAAAACTTTCGCTTTAAGCAGTATAACAGTGTTATATAAAAACTATACGGTAAACAGTTTTAAAACATATCACGTTTAGTCGTTTAACTGTCATACATTTTTTCTCACAATAGACAAGAAATATATAATGTTTTCATCGCATTCAGTCAAACAACTGTCGCATTCTTTCATAAAAGTATATAATATTAAGCCATAAAAGAGATAATATAATAAGTCCTGAAATATACCACATTTAGTCATTAAACCAAAAACTTTCGCTTTAAGCAAACTGAACTTTGTTTGTCATATAAAACTATATCTTAAACAGTCTCAAACCATATCACGTTTAGACGTTTAACTGTTATACATTTTTTTCATGTAAAGCAAAAAAGATATAATATCTTCATCGCATTCAGTCAAACAACTGTCGCATTCTGTCATAAAAGTATATAATATTAAGCCAGAAAGATATAATATAATAAGTCATGAAATATACCACATTAAGTAATTGAACTATAATAAGTCATGAAATATACCACATTAAGTAACTGAACTATAATAAGTCTTGAAATATATCAAATTTAGTAATTAAACTATAGAAATTTAACTATAATAAGTCGAGAAATATACCACATTTAGTAATTAAACTATATTAAGTCTTCAAATATACCACAATTAGTAATTAAACTATAAAAAGCCTTGAAATATATCACATTTAGTAATTATTATGTAATAAGAATTGAAATATACCACATTTAGTAATTAAACTGTAATAAGAATTGAAATATACCACATTTAGTAATTAAACTACAATAAGTCTTGAAATATACCACATTTAGTAATTAAACTGTAATAAGTCTTGAAATATACCACATTTAGTAATTAAACTGTAATAAGTCTTGAAATATACCACATTTAGTAATTAAACTGTAATAAGTCTTGAAATGTACCACATTTAGTAATTAAACTGTAATAAGTCTTGAAATATACCACATTTAGTAATTAAACTGTAATAAGTCTTGAAATATACCACATTTAGTAATTAAACTGTAATAAGTCTTGAAATGTACCACATTTAGTAATTAAACTATAGTAAATCTTGAAATGTACAACCTTTAGTAATTTAACTATAATAAGTCTTGAAATATACAACATCTAGTCATTAAACCATAATAAGTCTTGAAATATACTAAATTTAGTCATTAAACCATAATAAGTCTTGAAATATACCACATTTAGTAATTAAACAGTCGTATTCAGTCATGAAAATATTTCGCATTAGGCCAAACAAGTGTATTATAGTCAGCCTTAAAACATATTTTATATCGTCATAACACTGTCGTATTCAGTCGTGGAATGATATTTACCAGAAAGCCTTCAAACATATCACATTTAGACATTCAGCGGTCCTATTCAGTCATATAATTATGTTTAACCAGAAAGCCTTCAAACATGTCATATTTAGTCATAAGATGGTCATATTCAGTCATGGAATTATATTCAGCCAAAACGCCTTCAAACATATTACATTTAGTCATAAAGTGTTCTTTTGCAGTAATGGCATTATATTATGTTAAACATTAGGTTACCAAAATCGTAATAATAGAAATACAAAGCATTATATTTAGCAATCAATAATTTACAATAGTAAGTCCTGAAAGTTATGCCACATAACCATTAACATAACAATTATTATAACCATTACTATAACCATTATCATAACCATTAACATAACTATTAACATAACCATTAACATAACCATTAACATAACTATTAACATAACCATTGACATAACCATTACATTACTATTAACATTACCATTAACATTACCATTAACATAACCATTACACATTAACATTAACATTAACATAACCATTAACATTACGATAAACATTAACATAACCATTAACATAACCATTAACATGAAATTAACATAACCATTACAACACCATGTCAAATATACTTATTTCTACTGATTGGTGCTCATAGATGCGGAGGATAGAAACTTAAACCAGGGCGCGCGTGTGTGTCTGTGTGTGCATACATACTTATAACGAGAGAAGAGACATTGAAGAACATCGTGACAACTGGAAACATCAGTGGGAAAAGGGGCAGAGGCAGACCAAGAGAGACGATGCTGGAAGGGCTGAAACGATGGCATGGAGGAATATCATCAAGAGAGCTGTTCGTGACAACCAGGGATCGTGAACCGTGGAGACGCATGAACGCCTACGCCAGTTGGCAGGGCACATGATATAAATAGTGTCTGTGTGTGTGTGTGTGCATATATATATATATATATATATATATATATATATACACACACACACAGAGAGATTCTATTTACACACAAATACATATATGCATATATGTTTGTGTGTGTGTGAGTGTCTGTGAGTGTGTGAGTTTGTGTAAAAGGTTCGTGTTCCCGGTTTGGAAAATTTGTCGGGGAGGGGTGGGTGGAGGGTAAGGGAGGGGAAATACCCTCATAAATAGAATGTCATCAGAGGCAGATCCTCTATGTGCTTGTTGCAGTCAGATGTGAAGGGTCGAAAAACTCAGATATCGCAGTGTAGCTGTAAAGTGCAACCCTACTGACTGACTGACTGACTTTCTACCCCACCAGGACGTAACACAAGCAATAAACACCCGATGACACAATGTGCCACCATGTGGGTGAAGATCATCGTGGTGAGTTCCCAGAAACCGCGTTCAGCCTTTAGGCCATATTTATGCCAGGCTATATTGCGGCCCCTGGCAAAAGCCAGAGTAGGGCTTCAAAGAACGAACAATTTCATCCTAAAAAGGACGAGAAGTATTCTACAACGCAGATAATGCAACACATCTTGTTAACCGCCCTTTTCAAAGGCGAAAGGGGAAGCAGCAGCAGCAGCAGCAGTAGAAGAAGAAGAGGAAGAAGAAGAAGAAGAAGAAGAAGAAGAAGAAGAAGAAGAAGAAGAAGAAGAAGAAGAAGAAGAAGAAGAAGAAGAAGAAGAAGAAGAAGAAGAAGAGGTGGAGACGGAAGATAAGGTGGAAGAGGAAAAAGAGGGAAAGGAGGAAAAGCACAACTTGGAGGAACAAAATGAAGGAAGAAGAGGAGAACGACGAGTGGGGGTTGGGGATAAGTAATGGAGGATTTTATCAGACGATTTGATGTCACTCTCTCATATGAGGACTGCTGTGAAAAGTTGAAGATGAAGCGTGGGAGGACTAGGACCACGCGAAAGAGGATGCGAAAGAAAGGTTGAACTGAAGTTTCACAGGAATAAGAATTGGACGATTGGGAAGCGAAAGAAGGGATAGCGAAGGAGAAGAGGCTAATACAGATAAGGTAAACGAATATTACCTATATTGTCA
>CAJHNH020001057.1:335568-365568 GCA_905116865.2 Candidula unifasciata | reverse complement strand
GAAGCTGAAAGGTGTATATATCTCAACCTAGCTGTAAACCACAAAACAAGGTTCTATAATCTTTTATCACTTCAACAGCAGATGGTCTTACTCAAATACCGAAGAAAAAGATTGGAGCTTTTGAATTTAAATGCTACAGAAAAATTCTCAGAATACCGTGGATTAAGAAGATGAAAAACATCGACGTCCTACAAGAGTTAAACATCAAGGAGAACTGGCTCATAGACAGCATCCTGTCCCTAAAGTTAAAGTATTCTGGCCACATCGAACGTCATGGTGGCTTAATTCTGGCCACATCAAACGTCATGGTGGCTTAATTCTGGCCACATCGAACGCCATGGTGGCCTAATTCTGGCCTCATCGAACGTCATGGTGGCTTAATTCTGGCCACATCGAACGTCATGGTGGCTTAATTCTGGCCACATCGAACGTCATGGTGGTTTAGAAAAAATCTGTGATGGAAGGTGCAGTTTGTGGAAAGCCAGGCTGAAGTCGACTTTCGAGAAGATTGATACAGGACATTAAAGATGCACTGATATTGAAAGCATATGAGGCTGGACAACTGGCTAGGGAAAAGGATACTTTCAGGTGTCGTTTTGTAAAGGACTTGTTGATTGATAATGTTTATAGATGGAATCCAGTCCAGTACCTTTGGCCTCTTTCACCAAAGTGCGTTCAAGGGTTTCTCTTGGCGATCCTTGTTGTCTCAGTCCAGATGTTTCAGTGACTGTTTGGTGATATAGGCGAAGATTCTTCTGCTGCTGCCGCTATATAATCAACAATGGAGCATAGGTCCTCGACCAATTCACGCAGTCAACATATCGTTTGCCATTGTCTTCAGGTTAACCCATGTCATCCCTATCTTTTTAACTCCACCCCCTGGTTCCCTTCGTGTGTTCTTTGGTCTGCAATTATTACTATGCCCCTGTGGGTTCTTGTGTAAGACCCTTCTGGTTGCATTGTGTTGAGGTTTTCTCAGCATATGTCATATCCAACATCTGCGTCTTTTCTTCACCTTTTGATTCACTGGAACTTGTTTATTTCTCTACCAGAGTTCAACAATAGTGATTTTATAAAACTGTTTAATTCCATCTTTCTTGAGTAGGCATCAATGAATAAAAATTTATAGTTTATTAGTAAGTGTTTTAGTCCCTTCCCATGTTTTCGCTTCATGTAGCAGAACCTATTTGACATAAGAATTTAACTTTCTTTTGCTTCTACACATTTCCCACTGTTGTGAGAACTCTTTTTTGTCCGGTTCCAATTCCATCTTTGCACAAAATTGAAAAGGCGGCCACGTTCAACCTGTTGACAGCAGTCTCCGGTTAAATGTATGGTATCCCCTCTTGTCGTGTATATTCCTGTTTTAAAATCTCTATAAATTGCCCTGTCTATATTTAGATTTCTGCCCAAATAAGTGTATGACTAGGCTATCAAGATACCAACAGAGAAACTGCTAAATACCAATCTTGGCTCACAGTATGTGGTAATGCTGACAGATGCAAAATCAGTACTTGAAGCACCCCAGTCTAGGAAGCTACCAGAATTGCAAACACTGCTGACACAACTTAGCCTTCAGCGAAGAGTTGTAATGCAGTGGATACCATCACATTGTTGAGTGCCTGCAAATGAGAAAGCTGATCAACTGGCAGGAGAAGGTACGACAACAGTACAGCCAGATGTACCAGTCACATACCACCAAAAGAAAAGAATCATTAACAAAGACAATGTCTGAAACTTCTTCTTTGAAATGCTTCAGGGAAACAACTCTTCTTCAAGCACGGGTTCTTGGGAAACATGCACCAGCTAAGGAGTTAATTCAGGGGGTGCTATGGGGTGTTATTTTAAAGCAGGGATGAATTAACGGTTTAACGTGGGGTAACGCCAGGTGATTCAAATACAGATCTGGCTGAACTTGTTTTGTCTTAAATTATCCTTTGGAGGTCACTTGGTGCTGGCAGTAGATGATGTTCACAGGTAAGTAATATGGGTTGAAAATGCTTTCAAAGACATGTCTTCTTCTTCTTTTCTTCTTCTTCTTCTTCTTCTTCTTCTTCTTCTTTTCTTCTTCTTCTTCTTTTTCTTCTTCTTCTTCTTCTTCTTCTTCTTCTTTCTTCTTCTTCTTCTTCTTTCTTCTTCTTCCTCTCTTCTTCTTCTCTTCTTTCTTCTTTTCTTCTTCCATTTCTTCTTCTTCTATTCTTCTTCTTCTCTTCTTCTTCTTCTTCTTCTTCTTCTTTTCTTCTTCTTCTTCTTCTTCTTTCTTCTTCTTCTTCTTCTTTCTTCTTCTTTTCTTCTTATTCTTCTTCTTCTTCTTTTTATTCTCTTCTTTTTTCTTCTTCTTCTATTCTTCTTCTCTTCTTCTTCTCTTTCTTCTTCTTCTTTTTTCTTTCTCTTCTTCTTCTTCTTCTTCTTTTTTTTTCTTTTCTTTCTTCTTCTTTCTTCTTCTTTCTTCTTCTTCTTCTTCTTTTCTTCTTCTTTTCTTCTTCTTCTTCTTCTTCTTTCTTCTTCTTCTTCTTCCTCTTCTTCTTCTTCTTCTTCTTCTTTTCTTCTTCTTCTTATTCTTCTTCCTTTTCTTCTTCTTCTTTTTCTTCTTCTTTTCTTCTTCTTCTTCTTCTTCTTCTTCTTTCTTCTTCTTCTTTCTTCTTCTTCTTCTTCTTCTTCTTCTTCTTCTTCTTCTTTTTCTTCTTCTTCTTCTTCTTCTTCTTCTTCTTCTTCTTCTTCTTCTTCTTCTTCTTCTTCTTCTTATTCTTCTTCTTCTTCTTCTTCTCTTCTTCTTCTTCTCTTCTTCTTCTTCTTCTTCTTCTTCTTCTTCTTCTTCTTCTTCTTCTTCTTCTTCTTCTTCGCTGTAAACTAAGCGGAAATTTATGGTTTGCGTCTGCTTCTCAGCTTTCGTCTTGCTCCAGTGCATTTCAGTTTTATAGATTCTTTTTGTCTGCATGCAACTTGCTCTTCAACTATCACAAATATGCACTCCGACTTAGAATGAACAACCCTAAATAGACGACTTTTACAGCATGCTTGTTTGTGGGGGAGGGGGGGGGGGCGTAGAGGGAGAGAGAGAGGGGGGGGGGGTGGGTAGAGAGAGATTTGAGGGAGGGGGGTAGAGAGAGAGGTTGGGGTGGTAGAGAGAGAGGTGGGGGAGGTAGAGGGAGAGAGAGAGGTGGGAGGCGTAGAGGGAGTGAGAGAGAGAGTTGGGGGCGTAGAGGGAGAGAGAGAGAGGTGGGGGGTAGAGAGAGAGAGAGAGAGGTGGGGGGTAGAGAGATAGGTGGGAGCAGGGTAGAGGGAGAGAGAGAAAGGTGGGGGTGGGGGGGGGTGTTAGTGGGTCTACTTTCTCTTTTCTTTCAATCTGATGTCACAAATTTATTATTTTCATCTAATGTGGCATCTGAACCCACACACGGAATCCACTCATCAACTTCCTCACATTCCAGGTCATGCTTCAGAAACTTACTTTCAATCACAGCAGTGCTAAACTGCCCACTCAGTCCATTGCTAACACTTCCACCTTATAAAACTTCATACCCACGGTGTCCCCCGGACATCCTGTATTTACCTTCGTGCTAGTCCACACTTGCCTCTACTTCCAGAAACCATACCGTCCTGTCCCCTGCAATGTTCTTCAAACCATTAAAGTGTGCTCTCGTGGACTAATGATTACTGTTTTAGAGAAAAGATGATTCCTATGTGCCAGTCCTCTTCGAGGCTTTCCTTCTGCTTTGCTTTCATCAGCTGTAACCTTTGGTGGAGAGTTCTGGTTCTTTGTCGATTCCTGGACTTTGACCTTGATCCAGAACTTGCGTCTACATCCGTTTCACAGCTCATACATGTGTATGCATGCTAATGAATCCGTGCCTCCTTAGGTAGATACATTCCGACTTTAAAGAAAACTAGCCTAATAAGTCGAATTTTACGACATGCTTGTCAAGGAGGCTGTGGGTCTAGTTCTCACCTCCGCCCCCAAATAGTACACCTGAACTCACAAGGGGTCAGGGATGTTCAAATCCTAAAAGGTGTCAGTATCCTTCTTCTTCTTTGCTAAGAATCGTCTCGTAATATAGATATTCAAAAGATCCTCTGTCATACGTTGCCTGCGAGGTGACTTCTGTGTTTCCATGGAGGCTGTCATACGTTGCCTGCGAGGTGGCTTCTGTGTTTCCATGGAGGCTGTCATACGTTGCCTGCGAGGTGGCTTCTGTGTTTCCATGGAGGCTGTCATACGTTGCCTACGAGGTGGCTTCTGTGTTTCCGTGGAGGCTGTCATTCGTTGCCTGCGAGGTGGCTTCTGTGTTTCCGTGGAGGCTGTCATACGTTGCCTGCGAGGTGACTTCTGTGTTTCCGTGGAGGCTGTCATACGTTTCCTGCGAGGTGACTTCTGTGTTTCCGTGGAGGCTGTCATACATTGCCTGCGAGGTGACTTCTGTGTTTCCGTGGAGGCTGTCATACGTTTCCTGCGAGGTGACTTCTGTGTTTCCGTGGAGGCTGTCATACGTTGCCTGCGAGGTGGCTTCTGTGTTTCCGTGGAGGCTGTCATACGTTGCCTGCGAGGTGGCTTCTGTGTTTCCATGGAGGATGTCATACGTTGCCTGCGAGGTGGCTTCTGTGTTTCCATGGAGGCTGTCATACGTTGCCTGCGAGGTGACTTCTGTGTTTCCATGGAGGCGGGTCCAGTAGACTAACTGCCCCTTAACAAGCATGTCGAAAAAGAATACTAACTATGCGTTAGCTGAATATATTGAGTTAGGCCCAAAGGAACAGATATCACAGCCTATCTGTAAACCACAACACAATGTACTAGCGTTAATGGTGAACGGAGGAGAAGGCGGAGAAGAAATAGAAGAAGAAGAAGAAGAAGAAGAAGAAGAAGAAGAAGAAGAAGAAGAAGAAGAAGAAGAAGAAGAAGAAGAAGAAGAAGAAGAAGAAAGAAGAAGAAGAAGAAGAAGAAAGAAGAAGAAGAAAAAGCAAAAAGAAGAAAGAGGGAGCAGAAGAAGAAGAAGAAGAAGAAGAAGAAGAAGAAGAAGAAGAAGAAGAAGAAGAAGAAGAAGAAGAAGAAGAAGAAGAAGAAGAAGAAGAAGAAGTTTGCGTTAAAAGTTTATATTGCGAAATAACAAAAACAGGCATTTTCCAACAGGTGAAATATATATTAGAAAATGACAACTTACTTTCGATACACTGTCTGAAATAACATCACAATTCTAGAGGTTAAAAATAAAAAAACACACACACACATTAATTATATTCAGAATATAATAGTTTCCAAAAATGTAATAGAAATATGAAAATAATCCGTAGGTCATAGCTAAATCTTACTAACACACTGGCGTTACTTTTGGCAAGATTTTCGCACTTCTAACAACCATCTCTTGTGGCAAAGAATGAGATTCCCCACGCCGTAAATTTGTAGAATGAACGATTCTAGATCTGACAGAAATGTCCGGGCTTAAATCAAAGATCCCATTCTGTTTTGATTGGAGACGAAACCCGTCTCGTCCCCTTATTCAGCAGCCATGTTTTCACACTAAACAGTCAGGGGTTAAGGCTACATAAATCTCGACCATATTCCCCCCATTTTTAAGGACAAATTTTGCTGCCATTTCTTTCCCTGGAAAAATGGGCCTTCCATTTTTAAAGCCGGAGAAAAAAAAAAAAAGGCAGACGGTTAAAAAAAATAACGTAAAAAGCAACGGACATCGCAAGTTGAAAGTTTTCTTCAAAATATGTCATCGATAAAGAGAAGATGCAGAGAAAGAAAGCATAGCATATCTAAGTGGGAGATGGAAAAGAAACATATGTTTGGAAGAGAAGCTTCGTCATGTATATGTAGCTTTGATATTTATGGGTAATGGGATGCGATGACAGGCTCACTTACTCACTGACAAGCATGTTTCTGCTCTCATCGACCGGGTCGTGTGAATCACTGGGAGTTTTTTAAATAAACGTGTTCTTTCTTTCTGCCTGTTTTCGTTTCATAGGTTTCCGAGAGAGTCGAATTTTGATGATACACTTGTTCTTTCTGTCTCTTTTCTTTCATGGGATTTCGGGAAAGTCGCATTTTTACGTGCATGCAGAAATAGAAAGTCGACTGCATGCATATCAGTGTCTAGTAGAGAAGGTGATGAGTATCGTATACGGGTGTGGTCGGGTGTAGTGGTAGATGACAATGAAGGTATAAAGGTGGGGCGAATGTCCAGTGGTAGATGACAAAGAAGGTATGCGAAGATCTAGTGGTAAGGGATCAAAAAGGTGAAAGGTATGGCAAGGGTCTAGGGGTAGATGACAAGGGAAGGTTTAAGGTCTGTGAAAGTCTAGTAGTAGATAACACTGAAGTGACAGGGTGTAGGGATAGTCTAGTGGTAGGTGGCAATGAAGTGTAAGGGTGTAGTGATAGTCTAGTGGTAGATGGCAATGAAGTGTAAGGGTGTAGTGATAGTCTAGTGGTAGATGACAAGGAAGATATGCAAAGGTCTAGTGGTAGGTGACATGAAAGGTGTAAGGTATGGCAAGGGTCTAGGGGTAGATGACAAGGACAGGTTTAAGGTCTTTGAAAGTCTAGTAGTAGATAACAATGAAGTAAAAGTGTGTAGTGATAGTCTAGTGGTAGGTGGCAATGAAGTGTAAGAGTGTGGTGATAGTCTAGTGGTAGATGGCAATGAAGGATAAGGGTGTGGTTAGAGTCTAGTGATAGATGACAAGGACCATGTGCTAAGGTCTAGTGGTAGGTGACAAAGAAGATATAATGTATGAGAAGGAGTTATGGAAGATGACCAGCGGGGTATGCGGGTTTTTCCAGTGTACGTTGACAGACGACAAGAAATTTTTGGTCGTTCTGGCTCTGATGACATCTTTGCTGTTTTTGTTGACTCTGAGTGAGGCAAACCAACATTTATTAGAAACCAAAAAATAAAGATTAAATATTTGTTCATTGTCTCTATTAAGCATAATTTATCGAAGTATAAAACTGTTTATAATGCAGACCTAGTTAGATTCGCAATTATCTAGATCAACAATTTTAAAATATCTTCCCTGACTTTGTAAGAAGCAACTTCTGAAAGTGTAATTCTTTCTTTAACACGGAGCCAATTACAGTAACAACCACAGAAACAATAACAAAGTTAACTTCTCGGAATAACAGAGGAAGACTAAAGGTTGTAGCGCCCGCTGATGTACTCCTTTGCATCAGTTGAGAAACAGAACCGAAAGAATAACAGACTATCACGTCAAATCACATCTCCCGCGACGCCAAGATCTCGGTAGTGTCCTCGAGGGAAGCATCCAGCTCATGGATTGGTCTCTATGGTTTAATTTTCCCTTGACAGCCAACGCCGCCCGTCTCTCGTCTATGCCATTACGGCTATCTTTCTTTAATTCTATCAAACCGGCGTCTAAATCGTTAAGATAACACTACTTAGGGCTACCTTGGTAATATGTGCCACAAAGAGGTTGTTACTACAATGAGCGCTGGGAAATTCGTTCCCGCAGCTAAACGCCTTGTTTAGCAGAGGCACGTAACAATGAGAGACTATGAGTTCTGAAAGTCGGAATAAGGGGTGGGGGAGAGGGGGAGTGCTCGTAACAGAGCTTTCGCTAGCATGTATCAGCGTGGTCAGAGATGTGAACGGACAGACAAACGGATTGTTGGACAAACGGCCAGACAGATACAAGGACAGACAGACAGAAGTGTGGGTAGAAAGGTAGCTTAGCAAAAGCCACAACAATATGAGACTTCCCCGTGTGGGTTCCGGTGCCCCAGTGGTGGAGGGAAAGACCCATTGCTTCCCCAACAAGCATGTCGTAAGTGTCCACTAATTGAGAGCTTCCTTAGAAGTAGGAGTACATCCGCCTGAGAGGTAAGGAACCAACAGTCTACGTGCAAATGTGTCAGACCTGTAAAACGGATGTGCACGCAACACAAAGTATCGGGAACAGGATTAGAGTCCAAAAGTGGACAAACAACCAGAACTTTCCGCCGGAGTTTACAACCGGTGAACGCGAAGACGAAGAGGAAGAGACTATTGGCTCTGAACGTGGGGAATAGGGTAATACTATTTGAAAGGGGAGGGGGAGGAGGAAGGGTGGGGAGTTCGTAACAGAGCTTTTATTATCATGTATGAGCCTTGTTAGAGATGTAAACGAAAAGGAATGAGTTAATTAACTCACACAATGACTAGGTAACTAATATGCTTGAAATGAAGAGGGTAGATAGACGGCTTGACCGACTCAATGTCGGAAAGACAGACATGACAACCACAGGCATACAGGAAGACATGGGACGGACAGTCAGACATACAGAGAGACATGGGACGGACAGACATACAGAGAGACATGGGACGGACAGTCAGACAAACAGAGAGACATGGGACGGACAGACATACAGGAAGACATGGGACGGACAGTCAGACATACAGAGAGACATGGGACTGACAGTCAGACATACAGAGAGACATGGGACGGACAGTCAGACATACAGAGAGACATGGGAAGCACAGACATACAGAGAGACATGGGACGGACAGACATACAGAGAGACATGGGACGGACAGACATACAGAGAGACATGGGACGGACAGACATACAGAGAGACATGGGACGGACAGACATACAGAGAGACATGGGACGCACAGACATACATAAAGACATGGAACGGACAGACATACAGAGAGACATGGGACGCACAGACATACATAAAGACATGGAACGGACAGATATACATAAAGACATGGAACGGACAGACATACAGAGAGACATGGGACGGACAGACATACAGAGAGACATGGAACGGACAGACATACAGGAAGACATGGAACGGACAGACATACAGACAGACATGGGACGGACAGACATACAGAGAGACATGGAACGGACAGACATACAGGGAGACATGGAACGGACAGACATACAGGGAGACATGGAACGGACAGACATACAGAGAGACATGGAACGGACAGACATTCAGGGAGACATGGGACGGACAGACATACAGAGAGACATAGAATGGACAGACATACAGAGATACATCGAACGGACAGACATACAGAGAGACATGGAACGGACAAACATACAGAGAGACATAGAACGGACAGACATACAGAGAGACATGGAACGGACAGGCATACATAGAGACATGGAACGGACAAACATACAGAGAGACATAGAACGAACAGACATACAGAGAGACATGGAACGGACAGACATACAGAGAGACATGGGACGGACAGACATACAGAGAGACATGGAACGCACAGAGATACAGAGAGACATGGAACGGACAGACATACAGAGAGACATGAAACTGACAGACATACAGGGAGACATGGAAAGGACAGACATACAGAGAGACATGGAACGGACAGACATACAGAGAGACATGGTACGAACAGATAACAGAGAGACATGGAACGGACAGACATACAGAGAGACATAGTACGAAGAGACATACAGATAGACATGGAACGGACAGACATACAGAGAGACATAGAACGGACAGACATACAGAGAGACATGGAACGGACAGACATACATAGAGACATAGAACGGACTGACATACAGAGAGACATAGAACGGACAGAGATACAGAGAGACATGGAACGGACAGACATACATAGAGACATAGAACGGACTGACATACAGAGAGACATAGAATGGACAGAGATACAGAGAGACATAGAACGGACTGACATACAGAGAGACATAGAACGGACAGAGATACAGAGAGACATGCGACGGACTGACATACAGAGAGACATGCGACGGACTGACATACATGGAGACAATGAACTGACAGACATACAGAAAGAAATGGAACTGACAGACATACAGAGAGACATGGAACGGTATGGAGGAAATAGACAAATCGAGTACTGAATGTTTACATGCCACAGGGGCAGTTGGTTAAACCACGGTCAGCTCTAGACATTAGGCCGTGCAGCTCAATCAGGAATTCCCGTTTTTGTGAGGCTAGTGTGGCCGGTCGGTTGTAACAATTGTTATCGAGTAGATTTAAAAACAAACTGCAGCTAGAGGTAGACCAAGAACAAATGGAAAGATAACATAAGCGAAACTCAACAGCACTACGATATGTCTATCGTCGAAGCAGCCAATAGAGCACAAAGCAGAACATTGTATCTCTCTCAACACCCGTAGGGGTAAAAGTGAAAGTAAAGAAAAAGAAGACATCGACGATGGTCATCTACTAGTGGACCTTCATCCCACACACTTTAATATCTTCCTTGTCATCTACTAGTAGACATAAAACACACACACATTTATATCTTTCTTGTCATCTACTAGTAGACCTTCAACGCCACACATCTTTGAATCTTCCTTGACATCTACTAGAAGACCTTCATCCCACACGGTTTTATATCTTCCTTGTTATCTACTAGAAGACCTTCATCCCACACAGTTTTATATCTTCCTTGTCATCTACTAGAAGACCTTCGTCCCACACAGTTTTACATCTTCCTTGTCATCTACTAGAAGACCTTCATCCCACACAGTTTTATATCTTCCTTGTCATCTACTAGAAGACCTTCGTCCCACACAGTTTTACATCTTCCTTGTCATCTATTAGAAGACCTTCGCCACACACAGTTTTATATCTTCCTTGTCATCTACTGGTAGACCTTCATCCCACAAACTTTATTTATCTTTCTTGTCATCTACTAGTAGACCTTCATGTCACACACTTTTATATCTTCTCTGTCATCTACTGGTAGACCTTTATCCCACTCACTTTTGTTTCTTCCTTGTCATCTACTAGTAGACCTTCATCCCACACACACTTATATATTCCTTGTCATCTACTAGTAGACCTTAATCCCACACACATTTATATATTCCTTGTCATCTACTAGTAGACCTTCATCCCACAAACTTTTTTTTATCTTTCTTGTCATCTTCTACTAGACCTTCATCACAAACACTTTTATATCTTCTCTGTCATCTACTAGTAGACCTTCATCCCACATTTTATACCTTTCTTGTCATCTACTAGTATACCTTCGACACACACATTTAAAAATTCCTTGTCATCTACTAGTAGTCCTTTGTCCCACATACATTTATATCTTCGTGTTATCTACTAGTAGACCTTTATCCCCCATTTTACACCTTTCTTGTCACCTACTAGTAGACCTTCATCACCCATTTTACACCTTTCTGGTCACCTACTAGTAGACCTTTATCGCACACACTTTTATTTCTTCCTTGTCATCTTCTAGTGGACCTTCGCCACACACCTTTATACCTCCTTTTACCCACTATGGTGGAGTGGGGGGGGGGGGGGGCATACATCTTAAAAGATTATATTTGATGCATTTGTAAAATTGCTTGTACCTCCTTTGCCTGTGGGTGTAAATAATGCTTGACGAGTGTTCAAGTGCCTGATCGTCAACGTTATTGCAGCAAGTTTGATCGTGGATGTACTGTGTCTCAACAAAAAGCTGGTTCCCTGAAGCAACTTTGCCTCCGCCAATGGCGTTGCACAGAGAACGAGATTCTGTTGCTGCCAATACTACCACCAAGTACAGAGGAACCTAAGGATACTGGTTTTCTTAGGAGACGAGGACGGGCTTGCTATTTTTACCGCGGAGTTGAGTTGAGTCAATAATTGACATCACAGCACTCCAGGCATTGCCATGCATGCTCTGTCCTCATCTTCAGCAGCCAGCGCAGAGTTCCTGTACTGATGCTACAGGTCACAATCTGGTTATATGTCCGTCTTGCCTTTCTTCTGAGTGTAGTGAGACGGCCAGACCCTCTGGTTAAACCCAGGTGCCTCATTCTCTCCAGGACATAATGAACTTCTTTCTTTACTGATTCCGCAGAATACTAGAGAACTGTAGAGGCGAGAACGTTTGACATTACCCGACAGATTCTCGATAAACTGTTAATGAATTAGGTCAAATTAATAATGTCGACAGGGGATTTAAGCCAGTCGTTAGGACAGTTGACCATGATTGACTGTAGTATCATAATTTGAAGTTCCCCGTGTGGGTTCAGGGGCCCTATAATAGGGAAAACAAGAATAGACCCACTGCCTACCTAAAAGCATGTCGTAAGAGTCGACTAATTGGGAGCTTCCTTCGAAGTCGGAGTGCATCTGCCTAAGAGGCAGGGAACCAACAGTCTACATGCAGATGAGTCAGATCTGTCAAACCGGTGCACACGCAACACTCAGGTTCTGAAACAGGACTGCAGTCCAGAAGTGGACGAACAGCCAGAACTTTCCGCTGAAGTTTACAGCCGGTGAACGCGATATAGAAGAAGAAGATAATTGAAAGTAACTCCGTTTTCCGCTGCAACAACAAAGAAAAGCAGCTCTAAACATTTTCCCACGCTACCGGATTAAAAAAAAAAACATTTTGAATGAAATATGGATCCCCGTGTGGGTTCCAGGTCCCCATTCTTTGAAAAAAAAAAGGATAGACCCACTGCCTGCTCAAAAGCATGTCGTAAGAGTTGACTATATCAGGAGCTTCCCTTGAAATCAGAGTACGTATGCCGGAAAGGCAAATAACACCAGTCTGCATGCAAATGAGTCAGACCTGTGAAACGGATGTGCACGCAACAGTCAGATTAAAGAACAGATGTAGAGTCTAGAAGTGGACGAATAACCAGAAGTTTCTGAGTTTTCCAGCCGGTCAACGCGAAGAAGAAAAAGAAGAAACAAAAATAGTTTTTTTGGGGAAGACTGGAAGCACTTCAAATAGCTTGCATTTATTGTAAGTGAAAAAACTAGTTTCAGGGAACTAGTTATTAGCCATACGAGCTGTCGTGAAACGGTATAAATTCGTGTCATAAGGTTTTCTGCATCTCCGGAACAACTGCACTCGCTAAACAATTCCGGTATTCCGACTGAAGCGATGCGGAAAGAGGGAGGGAGGGAGAGAGAAAGAGAGAGAGAGAGAGAGAGAGAGAGAGAGAGAGAGAGAGAGAGAGAGAGAGAGAGAGAGAGAGAGAGAGAGAGAACTTGAGAAGATTCTTGTCAGTCTTCTGTCATCATCAGTTCTCGTTATGCCTAGTGGCACATGAGGCTTCAGAGAGGACTTTACATGCTGTCCTGGCCTGTGCAATCTTCAGTGCAGTTTTCCATGTCAGAGATGCAGCACTCAGGTCACTTTCCATCGTTTGTCTTCATGTCGTTTTTGGGCGTCCCTGTTTTCTATTTCCCTCTGGTGTCCATGTGAGAGCTGTTTTGGCAGGTATATCAGAAGTCATTGTAATTTTACGTAAGAATGGAAGACGCACCATTTAAAATAGCCAGAGACATTGCGATAAAATTCGTTGTTGATACACTCTTTGATCTTCTTCTTCTTCTTCTTCTTTTTCTTCTTCTTCTTCTTCTTCTTCTTCTTCTTCTTCTTCTTCTTCTTCTTCTTCTTCTTCTTCTTCTTCTTCTTCTTCTTCTTCTTCTTCTACTACTTCTTTTTCTTCTTCTTCTTCTTCTTCTTCTTCTTCTTCTTCTTCTTCTTCTTCTTCTTCTTCTTGTTCTTCTTCTTCTTCTTCTTCTTCTTCTTCTTCTCTTCTTCTTCTTCTTCTTCTTCTTCTTCTCCTTCTTCTTCTTCTTCTTCTTCTTCTTCTTCTTCTTCTTCTTCTTCTTCTTCTTCTTTTTCTTCTTCCTCTGCTTCTTCTTCGCCTTCACCTACTGTAAATTCAGGGTGTTCATCCATCTCGGGATTTTAGTCCTGTTCAGGAACCTGAGAGTTGCGTGCACAAGCGTTTTACAGATGTAGCTTATTCTATCCAGACGGCTATTTCCTCGCCTCACCGGTGCATGCACTCCTACTTCGAATAATACAGTCCAAATTAGTCGACTTTTCGACATGCTTGTTGGGATCAGTAGGTCCATCCCCACTAACCCCCAACTCATATGGGGTACGGGAACTCACACGGAAATATTCATGTCTAAAATTTTATAACTGTCTTTTAGTTGGCATAAGCTGAAGAAAGATTTCTATCCGCAACGTTGACTTGTTCCTTCTTGATACACGTGGAAGCAAGATAGAACGGATATGTCTGTAAGATGACTAGATACGGGATGGCTTGAAGAAAAATTCTGAAAGAGAGATTCAGATATTCACAGGCATAAGGCAAGTTAAGTCTGATGTGAGGTGTATAAGGAGATACTCCGTACCCCACTCGGGCGCCAGTCCTTCACTGTTCTGGTTTTACGGAACCTCATGCAAGACTCCTGCTGCACGTCCATGTCGTGCGCCACGGATAATGTCTCAAATGAGCATTAACAGAGTTGGCAGGGGATCTCGGAGCTGGCGGCCCCTAGAGGTGTAGTGTCCTTTCTGGCTCTCACCAGCCCGCCCCCAAACGCATGGGTGAAAAGTCTAACAAAACCCAAGAATTGCTTGCTAAATGTACCATCAAATGACAACTGGTTAAAATGGTCAAATGGTTAAAATTCGGGAGCGAATGGAAAACTGTGCTGCTGAGACTCAACCCTGACCAAGAGATTTACCCGCAGCCAAGACGAGTAACATCTCTTGTGGGCGACTTCTCGCAGCAAGATCCTACCTACGTACATCCTCAATCCTCAGTGTCGTCGTCACCGCGCTGAGGTACACCACGGCAGCAACTTTTCATATGCTGGCTTGGAAATAATGTCCGACAAAGTTATACCCCACGGCACACATGCAAGCTCAAAGTCCGACGACCATAATTCGTACCGATTAGGAAAAGTCCGAATGTCCGTATCCACTGGTCCAACTCGCTCGAGTGTTGGGACCAAACAGGTGAAACCACGCCTGACGCATTTTGCTTCCCTATTCTGTCGTGCTAAGGGCACAGCTGAAACAACGTTAAAGGTGTCAAACGTAAGATGAAAAAGAATGTACCTATTTGTGTGGCCACAAACGTCCTAGACCTGCGGGCTGCCCCCCGCTGATCTCCGGAGAGCGCAGCCTTGTAGCGCGGGAAGCTCAATACACGGTTGTGAGGGTAAGCAGTCATGGACAGGACGTGACGATTCCTTGGGTGAGCCCAGAACCAGAGCATCATGTGTCGGCTCTGCATTTATGGAAGCCTCCTTGGATGGCGGGGAATGCCCATGATCTGCCCCTGCCTTCCCTTGAGGGCTAATGACGACTGGACCCGCTTAAGACTCCACACAAACTCTCACACACATATCCAATACATGACTAACCCGTTCATATTACAGGAAGACAACTATAAGACCACTATGGTCACACGCGGAAAATTTTCACATTTCGGAACTATTCACATTCAAAAACTGTTTTCAGTACTTTTTGGCAAAATTAAAACACTCAAAATTTTAAAACAATAAATGGTGGCCGAAAGGTCGTTGTGTTTGGAAGCTCGCTCTCCTTCGAGATACGCCTAGCCAGATAAAAGGGAGACAGAACAAACAGGAAACACCAACAATGAAGAAGGAAGACATGCACCATTGACAACAGGACGAGCGGTTTGATACGGAGGGAAGCATTAAGCCAGAAATGGCACAAACACCAGTATTCAGTCACGAAAGTGACGCAAATAACCCAGACCACAAATATAGGTGGAGACTGTTAGCAGCCTAGGCTAGCTAGCAGCAGTCTGAACGTGGTCGAGCTTTTCTTTTTTTCTTAAAAGGACTTGGACTTGGACTTGAGGGCTGAAAACTCTACATAGAGCTGCCTTAAGGACGACATTCCGGGGGCCACACCTGTTAAAAGTCAAAGAGGACACCACACAAATGAGGCAACATCTGGACCCACACAAAACAATGGCCACAGTCAACCTAGAAATAGGCTTGACGTCTCCCTCCAAAGTCGGAGTACATCTGCCGGAGAGGCGGGGAACGAGAACTGCGAACAAATAAGCCAGTAAAACGGATGTACACGCAAAACTCAACCGCGACTTACCGCCGGAATTCACAGCCGGTGAACAAGAAGAAGAAGAAGAAGAAGAAGAAGAAGAAGATTCAGATATAAACAGAAGCGGAGAGAGACAGAAAGACAGAACGACAGAAAGAGATAGAGACAGACAGAAAGACAGAGAGAGACAAATACAGACAGAGAGAGGCGCAGAAAAAGTGAGGGAGACATGGAGAAAGAGAAAGTGACAGGACGGGACAGAGAGAGGCACAGAGAGTAAGCGAGGGAGACATACACAGAGAAAGAGAGAAAGTGACAGGGTGAGACAGGGACAGAGAGAGAGAGAGAGAGACAGGGGAGAGAGGAGGGAGATAGACAAAGGGACAGAGAGAGACAGAGATAAAGTGAGAGAGACAGATAAAGACAGAGAGAGAGAGAGAGAGACAGCGAGAGAAGCAGAGATAGAAAAAGTGAGAGACACACAGATAGAAAAACAGGGAGTGAGAGGGAGGGAGCGAGTGAGAGAGATGAAACTCACCCAGTAATGAGGGAGGCAAGTAACTCATCCTTGGCCAAATTAAAGCGAGTGAGGAAACTCGACATTAAAGGGACCTCAGTCGAAATTCACCAGGAATTGGCCAAGGTCTGCAAAGACTCCTTTCCCCCCCCCCCCCCCCCCACCTCTCTCCCTTTCCCCTCCCTCCCTTCCACACATTAGCGCCGGCTGTGCCGGTTGATAGAAGCAGGGAAGTGAAAAAAAAAAAAAACAAGAAGGAAAAAATGAGGACGAAGAAGTCCACGGCTTGTTTTGATACAAAACAGCGTCGCAGTTAACGCTATAATCAACCGCTTCTCCCTCGACTGTAGAAATTAAGTTAAAAGAAAAATGTGCAGACCTGTTTTGGACGTCATTTTCTCATTTCAATTTTGATAACGAGATTTCTTTTTTTTTTAACTTTGGGGGAGGAGTTATGTTGCTAAGGGGCGGAGTTGTGGAGTCGATTAGAAGACGTTTGGATCTTGAAACCACAGGGACAGTTTGTGTGATAAACCTAATTACAACTTCTTTGGGGATTGAACGGAGTATCTGGCATCTGCTGTGTTGGCCTGGAATCCAGATTCTGATTTCTGTTTTAACTCAGGGCGGTAAACTTTCGGGTAGCAGCTCTGAGGGGACAACCCGAGCAATGTATAGATCAAGCTGGTATCACAGTTAGCTACTGACGTCGATAATTGCGAGAGCCGCTCACGCAGGTTGTGGTGGTAGCCTGAAAAATATGCGGTAATTGGCAAGTAAAATAGTAAAAAGGTAAAATCGGGAAATGTGAATCAGCGTCACTGCACACGGTTATAAACCATAAGTTCTCTGCCACCAAAATGAACAGCTGAAAAGAATCTGTCCGCCTGTGTCGCCATCCGCACCTAACTCTGTAGCTACAGCGACGTTCCTCTATTTACCCCAGAGTGTGGCTCTGGTAACCATTTCCTAGAGGCTAGGTGGACACCGGGAACCGCCCAGTATCGAACACTGACCGTGGCTGCAGCGAGTCCCAGCTGGATTTCAAAGCAAGCCTCCTGTCGACTGCGCTAACGCAGCTCCCTTAGAAGTAAAATGATAACAATGTATAACCCGTCCAACAGCTCTGATGACCCCTGTGCAAACTAGGGTGCTAGGATCCCTATAACAGCAACTGAGGAATGAAACCAGTATTTATTGCAATTCTGATTCAATCACTATCATCGTTATCTCTTGTGGTTGTCCGTTTACTTAAGGCTCGAATTTTAGTCCTCTATTCTTCTTCTTCTTCTTCTTCTTCTTCTTCTTCTTCTTCTTCTTCTTCTTCTTCTTCTTCTTCTTCTTCTTCTTCTTCTTCTTCTTCTTCTTCTTCTTCTTTTTCTTCTTTTTTCTTCTTCTTCTTCTTCTTCTTCTTCTTCTTCTTCTTCTTCTTCTTCTTCTTCTTCTTCTTCTTCTTCTTTTTCTTCTTCTTCTTCTTCTTCTTCTTCTTCTTCTTCTTCTTCTTCTTCTTCTTCTTCTTCTTCTTCTTCTTCTTCTTCTTTTTCTGTTTTTTTCTTAGTGTTCAGTGGCTGTAAATTCCGGTGGAATGTTTTCATTGTTCTTTTACTTTTGGACCTTCTGACTTGTTCCATAAATTGAGTTTTAAGTGCACACACGTTTTACTGATCCTGTTAACTTTGATGCAGACTGATCGTTACTCCTCTCCAATGACACTTACACCTAGATTTTGAAGGACACTCCCAAAAATGTTCGCTGTTTACAATTGCTTGTTATGGGGGTGGTGGCTATGTTTTATACACCCAGACCTCTCCCGCCGTGTAGGGGTCCCCTGCATGGATAATCTC
Source organism: Candidula unifasciata (assembly GCA_905116865.2). NCBI lineage: Eukaryota > Metazoa > Mollusca > Gastropoda > Stylommatophora > Geomitridae > Candidula > Candidula unifasciata. The sequence goes on along the minus strand of CAJHNH020001057.1, from coordinate 347,386 downwards.
GGATTCGATCCCTCGGTTTTCAAAATGTCCATTGCCCTAATGTCTGGAGCAGCCGTTCCATGCAACTGACCATAAAATTAGGATCGCCTATCTTGTGTATATCAGTGTTCCTCAAAATTTTTGCACCCGGCGTTCTAGCAAAATATGGGACAATTGTTGCACGACCCATCCATGACCTAATAATTAATTAATATTAAAATGTTTTATTTAGTTTTCCTTTTTAGTTTGTATATAAATATATACCTATATACGCGTTCTATTGTCGAGCTTATTCCTAGATTTTCTATGGGGACTACTCAGGGAACGCCTGGGAATACACACACACACACACACAAAACACAGAACTGTCAGAGTGAAAACGGAAGGTATCGTTCGCCCGGAATGGTGACGTCACGTCAAGTTGACAACGTCAGCACCATGGCCTGTCAGCTGGAGAAGGCTTTGGCTAACCGAAGACAGAAACAGAAAAGAAACGTAGAGGGCAGTTTATTTGTTATGTCATAAAATTCACAGTTTCAGCTGATGCCACATCACTTGATTCTAATTCTTTAAGTGTTAATCCTAGAAACTGCAACCTTGGAAGAAAAAAACTGCTTATCATCCTAGGTCCTCGAGACTTGCTTGATCGTCGCTCTAGAGATGGACAGTGCATTACACTCAGACTAAGGACTGGACACAAAGGCATAGGTTCACACTTTTTTCTGTGTAGGAAACACAGAGACGTGTCCCTTTATCGTGGCTCCCGAACATGCTGAGCACGCTCCCACACTGTCAACTGTATACTTCTTCTTCTTCTTCGTGTTCACCAGCTGTAAACTCTAGTGGAAAGTTCTGGATGCTCATCCACTTTTGGACTGCAGTCCTCTTCCAGAACCCGAGTGTTACGTGTGCATTCGTTTTACAGATCTGACTCATTTGTATGCAGAATGCCGGTTCCTTGCCTCTTAGCCAGATGCACTCCGAATTCGAAGGAAGCTCCCAATTAGTCTACTCTTACGACATGCTTTTGGTGTCTGCAGTGGGTCTATTCCGGTTATTCATATAACAGGACCCCGGAACCCACACGGGGAAACTGTTTACTGAAAACAGAGACGCAAGCTGGCCTGTTCCAGCCACAATAAAGACAAAGCTGTTTGGTACACTAGCATATATGGACTGCAGGATAGCTTTCATGAAGACAACCGGCCTCATGAGATAAATTAAATCCAGTCATCATCTTGTGAGATGCAATTTTTCGTTATTTGAAGCCCTACTCTGGCTCTTGCCGGGGGCCGCAATATAGCCCGACCATAAATATGGTCTAATGGCTGAATTCGGTTTCTAGGACCTCTCCACTGTGATCCTCATCCACATGGTGGCACTTTGTGTCATCGGGTGTTTATCGCTTTTGTGATGTCCTGGGGGTGGGGGTAAAAATCGACTACTACTACTGAGATAAATTTTCTGACAGAAGAATCAAAGCAGAAAGAGAATCAAAGAAGAGGAAGAAGATAAAGAAGAAGAAGAAGAAGAAGAAGAAGAAGAAGAAGAAGAAGAAGAAGAAGAAGAAGAAGAAGAAGAAGAAGAAGAAGAAGAAGAAGAAGATTATGAAGAAATTTTGGTGTTTCAGTTGAGCTTTCATGGGACCACAATAGGGCCGCGGCTCACCACTTGAAAAACACTGCACTGTATACTACAATCGTGGATAGGGATATACTACGTCGAATACACTTAATGTAACAAGGCGTCGGTAAACATTATGTTTGGCAATTGTTATTTTTCTCATTGTAACCAGTACGTTAATCTGAAGTGAGATACGTCTGGCGTCGTCCCCACATTGTTGCCACTATGTAAATTCCGCTAACAGATAACCGAATAATTCGAAAATGAAAAAACACAATAGAGCGGATACGCCCCTGAATTCAAATCCTAAATGAATTTGTCGGTTTGGGAAGTGCTTGTCTCTTGCTATTGTATATCATTTAACTGTCCCCGTCTGCTTATGTAAGTTACCGCAGAGGGTATAAAAAATGCGCTTAATGAAGTTCAATATGGAAATATGGAAAGCAACAGCGCTGGCCATGCGTATGTAGAAAAAATTTGATACTTCTCACTTCATATTATCCATGTTATATTTGACATGCTATATATGTTAACTAGCCGATATAGTGGTAGTGAGTGCATTTGCATGCTACCCGAGAGGTCTGGGATTAATTTCCAACGCAGGCGGAATTATATTTTCACATTAGAATGGTTGCGGCTTTGAGCCTTTGTAATGACAAATAAAAGATTAAATCATCATCAAGTTCTTGCTGACTGGCATAGGCGATCATGCGTTTCTACACTTTGCGATTTGCAGCTGCGTGTATCAGTTCCTGTTTTGACATCCCCCTATGCTGTCAAAATTATTCTCGCTATGCCTTCCTCTTAAGACCTTTTTAGGTGCTTGAATAATATGTCGCCCTTGATGACGTCACAGGACAGACCAACATTTTAGATAGTGGTAAGACTGTTTAGAACATCTAAAACTGGCCCTAAACTCAACGCCCCAATATCCCACGAGATAGTGCAGCCTATGTCCCACGGCTGCATGCAGCCTACCTCCCACCTCCTGAAATGTTACTCTGTCCCGTGACTTGTCAATTTCCCCTGTTTGGGGTAGGATATTAATAAAGCACCCTTTTTTATATTTGTGGTGAATTTTGTTCGAGTTCTGGCATCTTTCAAAACACCAGGGCTGCCATATTTTTGGCTGTCCAATGAATTATATGGATTCATCTGTCAAACTACCTCTCCGAGGCCTCAACAAATTCGAAGCGATTTGTCGTCCCCGATGTGGGATGTAATTTTGTTGCTACTTCGAAGTCCCACCCTGACTGTTGCCGGTCCTAATATAACCTAACCGCTGACCGGGGTTTCCGGGACCTCTTCGCGGGTGATCCTCATCCGAATGGTGACACTTTGTGTCACCTGGTGTTTACCGCTCTGTGTGATGTCCTGGTGGGGTAAAACTTACTTACTTACTCTATAAATTGTTTGACTTGTTAATTAATTGTCCAAGACGTACTTCTTCTTCTTCTTCTTCACTTCCTCTTTTACCGCTGTGGGTATCGAGGGAGATATAAGGTTCTGTTTCTAGCTCTTCTGGCCGCCTCGACCATAGGCACATCGTGCTGTTGTAGAGTTTCTCTGATGTTATCCTTCCATCTTGTTCTTGGTCTACCCCGTGCTCTACGTCCTTCTTCTCTTTCCATGTATGCTTTGTATGGTATGGTGTCACAAGGCATTTTCTCTAAGTGGGCAAACCATTTCACTTGCTGTCTTTGTTTGTAATCCAGAATTGGCTCTGTGCCGACTTGTTCTCTTATGATCTCATTCCTGATCTTATCTCTTATGGTCACTCCTACAGCCATTCTCAGAAATCTAATTTCCGTGGTTACTAATTTTCTGTTATGGTTAAGACGTACAACTGGCTCTATTTAGCGTGGTAATAAGGGGGCTGAGTGGTCTCTAGTCATGGTGTCCGCCACGAGTGCTAGAGGTTGCGGTTTCAGTCCCTGGTAAGGACTGGGATATTTTCACTTGGACTTGGACTTCTAGTAATTCACCCTGGTCTCTGGGTAGTGAGATCGGACGCCCGTGTGCATTGTTGCGCAAGTAAAAAAACAAAACCTCGGCAGTTGGAAATCCAAAAGAGTAGCCATACGGAGCTGCCTGGGCAAACATTTTGAGTCAAAAATCTACCTAAAGTATTTCAGGATCCTCGCCGGTGCTACAGAGCCTGTGCAATATACTGAGCTTCTTCAGGCTGGGACTTGAGTTAGAAGAAGAACGGAGCACTTATGGGTTACTGCCGGTGTGCCATGATGTTGATTCGTTGTTCAAAACTCAAACATCAGCAGGCACAAATTCTTTCCCCAACCTCTAACAACATGGATTTATTTTCTCACCAAGAGTTCTTTAGTTAACAAAAAGCTGGGTCTAGCTGTCCCATAAAATTCTTTATCTCTGAGATATGTCCTATAAAAATTTTTATCTCTCAGATATGTCCCATAAAATTCTTTATCTCTGAGATATGTCCCATAAAATTCTTTACCCTCTGAGATATGTCCCATAAAATTCTTTATCTCTGAGATATGTCCCATAAAATACTTTATCTCTGAGATATGTCCCATAAAATTCTTTATCTCTGAGATATGTCCCATAAAATTCTTTATCTCTGAGATATGTCCTATAAAATTCTTTATCTCTGAGATATGTCCCATAAAATTCTTTATGTCTGAGATATGTCCCATAAAATTCTTTATCTCTGAGATATGTCCCATAAAATTCTTTATCTCTGAGATATGTCCCATAAAATTCTTTATCTCTGAGATATGTCCCATAAAATTCTTTATCTCTGAGATATGTCCCATAAAATTCTTTATCTCTGAGATAAATTATCAAAACAATATCGAACATTACCCAGCAGCTCTGGCTCTGATGTCAGGAGTCTCTGTGGTAAAACGGCCAAGCCGTTAGCGTCGCGCTATGAAGGGTATGGGTTCCTTTCAGTTCACGAGTGCTATTTTCACGGACATCCCTGGAGATCATCGCCGAAGCTGCGGAGTTCGTGACACGCGCGGCGCTCTTGACACGCGGCTAGCCGCTGTTCCGCGCAGAGAGACGGGGCCATTTGGGATCAAACCCAGTGCAATAAAGTCGATCCTCTCGACTTTAACCTTTAACCTTTCAGTCTAATGCCTCTGTATATTTATTTCTCATACCATTATGAGTTTTATTTGTACATGAAACAATGTATGTGCCGTCTCCACAATGAAGGTTGATACAGTTCTCTTTGACGCTACTACGTGGTGAGATCCCAATTTCTTCCACGGCGTGACTCTCGTTATTCTGCATGTAAATGGCAATCACGTGTGTGTGCGCAAGTGTGTGAATATGAGTGAGTGTGTGCGAGTGTGTTCTAGTGTGGTGTGTGTGTGTGTGTGTGTGTGTGTGTGTGTGTGAAAACACCTTTGTAGTTGAGGATCGTGAGATTGTTAAACGCATTTTCTACCTCTAGGTCACAGAAGTCAGCCATTTTTTAGTGCACACACACATGCACACCACACTAGAATACACACTCTCACACATACACATCACACTAGAATACACACTCTCACACTAACACTAGAATACACACTCTCACACTAACACACACACACCACACTATAATACACTCACTCTCACTTATACACAGCACACTAGAATACACTCACTCTCATACACACCACACTAGAATACACACAATCACACACACACACACACACAACACACTAGAATACACACACTCTCACACATACACAATCACTCTCACACATACACACACACCACACTAGAATACACACACTCTCAGACATACACACACACTCACACATACACACACACTCTCACACATACACACACACACTCACACACACACACACACACACACACTCTTACACATACACACTCTCTCACATACACACGTACACAATTCCCGGCAATTATTCCTGCTTGACCTCTTACTTGGATAAGAGGAATTTCTCATAAGAAGAACAATTTCTCGGGTTTTCGCTGAATTCATGTTATCAGGTCTGCACGATACACACACACACACACACACACACACACACACACTCACTCACACACTGTCTCTGACTCATACACACACAAATTCCCGTTTCCTGATATTTATTTTCCTTGCCAGATGGCTTACTTCCACTTTGCCAGCTTTCCTTAACGTCACCGATCAGTCCCTGTCTTCTGTACTGTTGATAATGATAAAGAAGATGATGATAATGATGATGACAAAGACGAGGAGAAAAAAAGGATACAAAAAGAGAAACTTCTATAGTATCAGAAATTGTTACCTTAATAAACTTCAATTCCAATGTCTCCATACATTTATCCTACTGACCATTATGATTTCCTGTTTTATATACATATATATAATTCAACGTTTCTAATATTGTTCTTCCGTGCGAGATAGATTGTATGTTGTATTTTGACATTATCTGACCGCTTTCCAGAAGTGACCGGTCACTCCCCTACTTCAGACTGGTCAGCTCTCCCGTCCAAACAAAACAACGATTTTCAATATTTTACGAAGATGAGTGAGCGACCATATTTGTTTGGACTGGCCATTCGGTTGGCCGCCAAATTAATTAGATCTACTCCATCATTATTGGGTTTTCCGGCCACTTGGCGACAGAAACCACAAGCACGCCTCATACAATTTTCAAATATTCACTCCGGGGACGTGTTGGAACGCGATGAACACCAGAAACTTATCAAAACATTTTCAAGAGCTGTGCACTGTTTGGATGGCAGCCATTTTCTCCTTCCTTGGGGGAAAATGGCGAGGTCATTTTACCGGACGTACAAGTCTGCGCGTGCGCATTGAGCATGTGCGTTTTCTCTGGACGTTGTCTTCAAGCGTGCGTTGGAACGAGTCGGGTGTTCTATAGAAAATAGAGATGGGATGAGGTAGTTCGGTTGGTTGGGGTCGGGTATGAAATGATTCTTCGGTCAACAAAATGGGAAATGGGCTTTTAATGCTTCTGAGCAAATGAGAACACCAAGTGCATGATTGTTGAATTCGGAAATTGAAGGAAAGAGAAGGAGAGGCGGGAAAAAGCGATTTCTTCCTTTAAACAGATGCATCTTCTCTGTGATCTATACATTCTGATAACGCAATGACATAAACTGACTCACGAATGTTTGTTTGTTTGTTTGTTGTAGTATCCAGAAGCCATGAGTTGTTAACCCTTAGGTTCGGTATTATGGATATCGCAACCTTTCGGCCTTGATACCATTGTTAATACCGTAAATCTGGGAGAAAATGTGGCTTTCCTGCCTACCCCGGGGATTGAACCTGGACCACAAGGTGTTCGTCACCCGGTCTCCGCGCAATCTGGTTTAGCCAGCTACGCTAGAGAGCCGGGCGACTCACGAATAGAACGTCTTCTTCTTCAGCATTCCGAGCCCTTGAGGTTCATTGCTGCAGACATCACCAGCCTCCATTCATCTCTCTGGTTAGCCTTATCTTTCTAGCTGGTAACACCAAGTGTTTGCAGGTCTGTCTGGATATTATCTTTTCATAGTCTTCTTGGTCTCCCTCGTGTGTACAGTTTTTACTTCTTTGTCATCTGACATTCTTTCAATATGCCCCAACTATTTCAGCCCATTAGCTTTCATGATGCTAGTGATCAGTGATGATTTAAACAGATTATGAATTTCGTTGTTGCTTCTCACTCTCCATTCACCGCTATTTGCATCTTTGACGGGTCCGAAGATTCGTCATAACACAGTTTCGAAAACCTGTAATAAGGCTTTATCTCTTTTAGCTGTGCCCCAAGTTTCAGAGCCATATAAAACGATTGGTCTTATCAACGCTTTATATTTTTTGATCTTGCTGTTACAAAGAGAAATGATTGCCCAAATTAGAAGAAGACAATCTATTATAATTCAGGGTTATTCGACCTGTTTGACATCCACGGCACACCAGAACAGGTGATATGTTTTTCGTCACCAATGTTATGTTATCACAGTCGACGTCATTGCATATTGGGCACACCCAGGCGTGCTCAGTCCTCCGATGCAGCAGCTACTCCAAGGTATCTCTACTAATATTTCCAATAAGTGGTTGGTTATAATCTCTCCTATCTCGGCCTTGAAGGCGGTTTCGACGTGTTTCACTATGCTTTACTCCCATGTCACGCAATCGTGTTAGAGTCAGAAATTCTTCGTTATCCACTAGCCCAGTCCGTACAGCGCTCTAATGAAATGAATGCAGACAGAAGTTTATGTCTTAAATCTGATGTCGGAAAATTAAATTTTTTTTTTTAAGCTATAGTGACATCGGCTGTTGATGTATGAGTCTGGGGCGTTGTTTCTTATATACACAGCGCTTCAGTAACGTCCATTTGATTTCACCTTATGTTTTTAGTCTTTTCACACAAAAAAGATGTCCTTTAAGTGTTACTTGTGCAGAGTGGAAGAGAAAAACACCCGCTGCTCTTAGGCTTAAAAACACAGATCTATATATTATTGTTAAATATAATGAGAAGGAGAAAATTTGAGTACATGGTGACGTTGCGAAAGTTTGGGTGAGAACAGGCAGAGGGTGACCGAGAGAGGACGCTGGACAGTTTGACATGACGGCATAGAAGATTCTCTGTGTCAGAACTGATTGAAAATACAGGAGACAGAAGGTTGTGAATATACAAGACTATCAACGTCACACGGCATGAACTGTAACAGTAAAAAGAAGCACACTATAGAAAGCAAGAATGTTGATAACAATATTGGTTTAATGCCATGTTTAATATGATTATCAATCCTTTAGACACCACGGTTGGTTGACATGCTTCGTAGCAACCGTTTTGCGCCCAAAAAAAAAAAAAAAAAAAAATATATATATATATATATATATATATATATATATATATATATATATATATATATATATATATATATATATATATATATTAAATATAATAAATATTTGAATATTTGAATATATATATATATATATATATATATATATATATATATATATATATATATGTATATATTAATATACATAAATATTTGAATACTTATATATATATATATATAGAGAGAGAGAGAGAGAAATCTTTGAATAAATATATATATATATATATATATATATATATATATATTTTATATATATATTGAAATATATATACATAAATATTTCAATATACATATATATATATATATATATATATATATATATATATATATATATATATATACATATTCAAAGATTTCTCTCTCTCTTTCTGTCTATATATATATATATATATATATATATATATATATATATATATATATATATATATATATATATATATATATATTCAAATATTTATTATATATATATATATATATATATATATATATATATATATATATATATTTCTATCTGTAGATATATATATTTATAAATTTGAATATATGTATATATATATATATACATATATTCAAATTTATAAATATATATATATCTACAGATAGAAATATATATATATATTTATATTATATATATATATATATATATATATATATATATATATATATATATATAGAGAGAGAGAGAGAGAGAGAGAGAGAGAGAGAGAAATTTGAATATTTATGTATAGAGAAAAATTTGAATATATCTAGACTGAATATCATGTCATCTAATATATGTGTAAACTCAAAACACCCACTTCGCAATTTCATCGACGATACTCAGCGAATTTAGTGCACTCGAGAACCGAACTGCGCAGCCGCAATACGAACCCATGATCTTAGAGTACGATTCAAACGAATTCGCCATTAAAATCCCCCCCCCCCCCCCCCCCCCCCCCCAAAAAAAAAAAAAAAAATCACTTTTCCCAACCTGCTCACTCCCCCCCCCCCCCCCACAACCCACCCCAGCAAGTGGGGTTAAGGATCCATTTCCTTGCCTTTAGGCGTGTCGGGTATATAGGGCTGGATCTATTTGTTCAGACCAAACAACACTTGATGGGTGATGTGGTCAACATCACGCCGGTCGCCTTTACTTCCAAGGACCCCACCTGGTACCTGCTGAACGTTGGGTCGACTTGGGAGCCAAGGTCATTTTTAAAATGACCTGTCCAGTTCAGGACTCGAACCCACCACCTTTCGATCCACAGGCGAGGTTCTCTCGCTAGACCACGGCTGCTCCTCAGTCCCCCACGAAGCATGTTGTAAAATTCGACTAATTAGATGTTTGCTGAAATCGGTTGTGTGACCAAAAGGCGCAGACATCACATCCTAGCTTTTAACCCCGACACAACGTGCCAACCGCTCACTTAAGTGCGAACGCAGACACACAAAAAAGAAGAAGAAGGAAGAAGAAGAAGAAACGAAGAAGGAGAATAGTGTTCCCTTTCAGATTTCAGAAACATATTCACCACACCACCACTCCACTACGACCCTTAAACATCCAGAGACCCAAGACAATGAATAACCTCCCCTCTCTGTGTCAATGTGTTTGCATAATGTCACGTCGTGTTATCTACCTTGTTTTGGCTAGCGTTTCTGCCTACCTTTGACTTTTGACATTGATTTCCCGTTGTCATTTGACATTTTGACATCGGCAGATAGGATCGGCGCTGACTTAATCAAAGGTAAACAAAGTGGGTGCATCAAATTTGCGATAGTCTTACGGGCATTAATCACTGGTGTTGTTTGCCGACCGCAGTGCGTTGGTTAGTGTCTTAGTTACCATTTTGTTCTCTTTGTCTTTCTGTATTATTTTTTTCCCGAATTATATATGATCTTTTCTGTCTCTTTTCTTTATATATATATATATATATATATATATATATATATATATATATATATATATATATATATACACACGTCTGAGTATCGTCTCTGAAGCCACGGACTGTCGTCCTTGTGTGACTCTCTAGGCAGGCGGCTAGCCGTTTTGCGGACGCCTCACAACAATTGTAAAGTACGTTTATCCACGGCCTTCTCTATACTCTCCTCCCCTATCGAAGCAGAGGACAATTTACAAAAATTAACACAGACCTTACAACTGCAAATATGCATTAGAAGTAGATGAACAACAAGAGGTTTCTGCCAGAGTTTACAGCCAGTGTTCGCGAAGCAGATGATAATTTACAAAAATTAACACAGAACGTACAACTGCAAATATGCATAATAAGTAGTTGAACAACCAGATGTTTCTGCCAGAGTTTACAGCCAGTGTTTGCGAAGCATAAGACAATTTACAAAAATGAACACAAATGGTTGAGGATTATTATTATTAGTGTACTTCTACAACATATAATTATACTGTTAGTCAACAATTAGTAAAGAGACAAAGAGTGACTTGTTGTGAGAGGTTAGTTTGTAAATTAAATATTGTTTTCATCCCCTTACCCAGAGCTCCGAAATATCTTGAAACTATTTTTCCCACAGTGTAGTTGCACTATTTATGCACAGTCAATATGAAAGCAATATCGTGTATTACCATTTCACAATATCCGCTTGTCGATTTGTAATATGAGTACATTCAGAACACAGAACTTTGTAAGCACATTAAAATGTCACACGATGCAACATATGGAAAGGGCTTCCAGTAACCAGTTTCCGAGGGACTCCTTTCAAAAACTGACGTCATTTAGTTGTCAGGCACTATTAGAAACGGTGTTGGTTTATCTCGCATCTTATTCGCGTTCACCAACAATAAACTCTGGCTGAAAGTTGTGGCTGTTCATCCACTGTTGACCTGCAGTCCTGTTCCAAAACCTGAATGCTACGTGTGTATCCGTTTTACAGATCCGACTCATTTATGGAGACTGTTGTCTCTCAGGCAGATGCACTCCGACTTCGAAGGAAGCTCCAAATTAGTCGACTTTTACGACTTTTTTTGGGGGTAGTCAGTTGGTCTATTCTTCTTCTCCATGTGATAGGGCCCCGAAACCCACACGGGGAATCTCCTATCTGATTTAGTGATTGGGATACGAGAGGAATGTTTTGAGTGAGGCGCGGATGATCGTCTTGTTTCGTAGCAATCCACTTCCCTCTCTTCTTTTGTTTTCGCGCCATTGGCTGTTAACTGGCCGATCTTTCTGGTCTTTACTCCACTTTTGCACTTTACTCTCATTTCAGAACTTGAGTTTTGCCTGCATATCCGTTTAGCAAATCTGGTAACATTTTTTTTTATAGACTGTTGATTCCTTGCTGGTGAGGTAGATGCACTCTGAGATTTGTAGAAGTCCACTTCTTCTTCTTCTTCTTCTTCTTCTTCTTCTTCTTCTTCTTCTTCTTC
>CAJHNH020001057.1:327500-330484 GCA_905116865.2 Candidula unifasciata | reverse complement strand
TTTATTCTGTTCATTCTGGCTTTTAAATTAACATTCTGATTTGATACTCTAATATTATATATATATATATATATATATATATATATATATATATATATATATATATATATATATATATATATGTGTGTGTGTGTGTGTGTGTGTGTGTGTTGTGTACATATATGTGTTACAGAGTACCAGATTATCCAAGCCTAGGAAAGGAACGTTAGGTTGCCTGGTATGATGTGATATAGTGAAGTTTAGTTAAGTGTAATCGACTTCATCGATCCATCAATACACACAATTACATATACACATACGCACACACATATATCACCTCACAACCCTTTATTCCCTGTGTGGGATCCGAAACCCTATTGAGGGGGAAAACATGAATAGACCCACTACCTCCCTAACAAGGATGTCGTAAGAGTCGACTAACTGGCCTTTTTCTTTGAAGTCGGTGTGCATCTGCCTGAGAGGCATGGAATCTATTGTGCATACAGATGAATATGATCGGTAAAACGGATGTGCACGCAACACTCAGGCTCTGGAAGAAGTTTACAGTCCAAAGGTGGATGAACAATTAGAACTTTCCGCCGCATTTACAACCGTTTAATGCGAAGAAGATGACATCCTGCTACGTGGAAGCTTGTATTACTCTTTCTGTCCCAAACAACGTGTTACATACAAACTTAGCCGCGAAAGTGCAGTCGCTTTCAAATCCATCTGCCACTCGCCGCAGCCACGGCCGGGGTTCGAAACCGGGCGGTTTCCGGGGTTCACCTAGCCTCTAGGGCCTAGGTTATTGGTACCAGAGTGACACTCTGGGGTAAATGGAGGAACGTTGCTGTAGCTACAGAGTTACGTGCGGACGGCGACACAGGCGGACAGTTTCTTATCAACTGTCAGTACTGGTGGCAGAGCACTTATGGTTTATAACCGTGTGCAGTGACGCTGGTTCACATCTCTCGACTTTACCCCTACATACAAACATACGCACACTCGCACGCACGCGACACGCACATATACACACATACACACAAACATACATATATACATACATACATTACATACATACACACACAGACATGCACACATACATACATATCCCATACCAACTCCGTGACTAGGTCTTATTCGCATGTACCAGTCGACGTGTTATATTTGTTTTTACATCTTTGTTTAGTAAGGGACTCTGAAGCAGTATTGACTATATATCTGCTTCCTGTAAGTGTTGCATATTGAGCCCTTGTGGAAGTAGTATACCTATAAGCACTGTGTTGTCCTTCTTAACTCTCTCGAATATTCAATGCTCAGTTAAGAATCGACATCATAACACTCTTGACATTCTCATAAACTCTCCGTCCTCATCTTCAGCAGCAAGCGAAGAGTTCCAATTCCGATGGTACCAGTAACGGTCTGATTGTATTTGTCTCGCTTTTCCCTTCAGTGTCGAGCGTCAGCCAGTTCTCGAACCGTTCTCCTCAGACCCTAATGGTCTATTTGCGCCCCGCACTGTTCACTCGCTCCTAAAGCGCCCTCACAACATCTAGCTTGACATACATCAGTTCCCCGCCCAATGATTCATACTGGTCAGTCTATCTGTCTGCTCGTTTCCCAGCACACCAGCATCATCTGGAGAAAATCTCCAAAGGACGCTAACTATCCGGGACCTCTGAAGCGATGCTTGCCTCTCTGCACGGAGCATGCCTGTCTCCCTCGGACATTAGCTAGGAGCTTGTGGGACTGAAAGATCAGCCACCACATCTGTGGCGATTGGAGTTGCAGCTGGACGCAGAGAACAAACAAACACATTCTCAATAGTTAATAAAGCCATCTTCATTTCGTTAAAGAGCAACCTCTGACCTTTACCGTAGTCCAATACCTTCCCCGGTGTTTACAATGTCCATCATTTCTCCGGAACTGTTGTTCATTAATATGCCATGACACGTCCGCTGACGGGCCGGGCAAAGTAAACATCTTAACCGCCCGCTGACCATTGTCAAGCTGACCGTTCATAACTGTATCTAAACCAAAGCAGCGGTGGTCACTCCAGGAAAGCGCAACCAGACTAGGGATCGGTGGAGGTGGAGTGTGAGATGCAGGGGTGAGGAGAAGAGCGGGGTGGGGTTTCAAATTGACTATGCAGTGACCTCCTGGAGATTGGACAAGAAGATCCCAAATAGGGGAAAACCCGTTACAGGTGTTTAGGGATCGCATCTCAGTTACTTCCGGTTTGACAGCTGGGGTTTGTTGGCCTGTAGAAATCTCCCACTCTGGTGAAACATGATGCCGACGGAGCACAGGTGTGGAATAGAAACAGTTCTACGACTATTCATATGCTTCGACCTGAACACGTATATTTCAGATTTCTTGTTTGCTAGCTCAGTGGAATGTGGTCAAGGGGAGCAAAAACAATCAGATCCCTACTGAAGTGCCACTTCTAAATTCAGTCCACATTGTCTAGGGTTAAAATCCGCCCCCAAGCAGACTTAAAAAAATGACCTAAGCTCCACAGCCGACGCAGCTAAAATGGGTACCAAGTAATCTTATTCTTCTTCTTCGCGTTCACCAGCTGTAAACTCTGGCGGAAGGTTCTGGCTGCTCGTCCACTACTGAACTGCAGTCCTGCTCCAGAACCTGAGTGTTGCGTGTGCATCAGTTTTACAGATCTCACTCTCTTGAATACAGACTGTTGGTTCCTTGCCTCTCTAGCAGATGCACTCCGACTTCAAAGTAAGCTCCCCAATTGGTCGACTCTTACGACATGCTTTTGGGGAGGCAGTGGGTCTATTCTTGTTTTCCCCACAATGGGGCCCCGGAACCCACACGGGGGAGGGGTACCAAGTAATGTTCTGGGAAGCAAAGGTGACCCGCTTTGTGGTTCTACACCCATCAAGTACTGACTGGTCTTTATTTAACATAGGTCCAGAACACAATTTCCAAAGACCTTGATACACTTTTGCCTCGACTACACGTAGTCTACTATGGAGGTGATGGCG
>CAJHNH020001057.1:307500-322500 GCA_905116865.2 Candidula unifasciata | reverse complement strand
GTCTTCAAAAAGTTAACACCGCTCTAAATCGGACCTGCCCCCTGTGGTCGACAGAGATCCGACCGCGGAACGCTGAAAGAGGACACCGAGAGAACTAACAAACAGTCCCCTCCATTGCTAGGTCCACCACTGGCCGTGTTTGTTGTCTTTGCTGATGAGATCCGATTCTCACTGAAGATTCTACCTCTCCAGGGCTGACAGTGAAGATGCTGGTATGTTTGCACAACTGCTTCTCATCAGCCAAGGAGCAGATGAACAGGGATACAGTTTATGTCTTTGTTTGATGTTCACACTTACCCCCGTCTCATTCTCATTATGTAATAATTTCCCTTGTATGAGGACTGCGTCTTGTCTGTAAAGAAACAGCAAACAGAAACAGTCGCAATTATTAATTTGAGTTCCCAGTAACGATTGGTGTATCATTCTTATCACTCTGAAGATTACTTGTTTTTTTTTCACTTTAGAGGTGTAGGCCCGGGACCGGGGGGGGGGGGGAATGGGGGATGGGGGGGGGGTGGTGGTCTTTGAGCCTGAGGGTTTACGGCAGCATGGCTAGTGCTGTCGCCACGACTGTGCAGGTGGGGATTTTATTTGGACACCGACAGAAAAATCCCCATCCTTAACGAGCGTTTTAACCTGGGTCTCCCGCTAGGGAGGCCAGCGTTCTAACCGTTCTAACAAGAAGAAGAAGAAGAAGAAGGGGAAGAGGAAGAGGAAGAGGAAGAAGAGGAAGCAGAAGAACAAGAGGAACAAGAAGAACCAGAAGAACCAGAAGAACAAGAAGAACAAGAAGAACTAGGCGAAGATAATAAGGATGATGATGAGAAATATTGGAAAGACCAACAAAGAGGAAGATGATGAAGAGGAGGATGACGAAGAAAGAGGAGGAGGAGAAGGAAAAAATGTAGGAGGATGAGAAGTGATGTGGTCAGCATGGCGCCTGCCCCCTTCCCTTCACGTGACATTTCTTGTACCCATGTTAGGCTGGGGCGTCCTATGTGTCTAGGTTTAATCATACAAATCTTCTCGGAAATGGAAACGATCCCAAGACATTTGGCTCCACAGACAAGTACCTAGCAAGTTCAGTAACGCGGCTGATACGAATTACCGTAAACTAAACACTTCAAATCAAGGATCAATGACTGCTTCATACCCTCTTTTCACAGAGCATCATTGTCATCAATACATACCCACACATCCTTGGGAAGTTGGCTGTCCGTGAGAAAACACTTCAGGCTGAAGTCCTGGTGTTACACCGTCCAATGAACCGTAAAGAGCAGTAACCACTCATCAACAGCCTCACCACCCCTCGCCCATTCTCTCGACCCCAAACCATAACATCCCTGTTTGTTATCGCTGTTAGCATCCACTGTTATCCCAAAACGAGTTCTTCGTGGTAAACTCCAAGTCGGCCAGAATAAAGACCTTCCTTAACAAAGCCCAAATGGATGAAGCTAGGTTGTCGACTGCTGCTTCGACTTCCCGTAGCTTCTCCAGGGGTGGTCGTGTCCCAGCGCAATAAAAGATTAGTGGCATTTCTTAATGGTCGCTGTTGATATAGATCGAGATCTTTACACTTCGCGCGGAAACCAGACATGTCGGACATCTTCTATCAGGGCACGGTATGATAATTTGTGTAAACCACGCTACTAAAGACTCACTGGGTGCTGCCTGGGTAGCCGATTTCATGAAATTATTAGTCATTTTTTCTATGTTGATATGGAGCAATGAGCCCTGTGTGTGCCTGGTCCTCGTTGAACCACTCATTCGTATGTTACTGGAAAACAGACGTTGTTTGCAGAAGCGTTCCTAATGAATTAATGCAGCCATTAAAACTGCAAGCAATGTTTTCTCGTATTTGTTTGTATAATTCATGAATAATTTTTTATTTTTTTATTTTCCTTGAGAGGCGTCATTTTGTCGAAAGAAGAATAGACCCATTGCCCCTTCCCCTAACAAGCATGTCGTAGAGAGCGACTAATTAGAAGTGTCTTTCGAAGGGTGCATGCATGTGTCTTAAAGGCGAGGAACTAACAGCCTGCATACAAATAATCCAGATTTGTAAAAGGGATTTGCAAGCAAAACTCAGATTATGAAATAAGACTAATGTCCAAAAGTGGACAAATAATTAGAGCTTTTCGCTGAAGTTCACAACCAGTGAATGATAAAAATAACGAACACGAGCACCAGCATAAACCATACGTGTAGGAAGTGTCCATCAGTCGGGCTGGCTACGGTATTTCTGGGAAAACATTTGCTGCATTATCCAACAATTCATTAAGACAGAGAGAGAGAGAGAGAGAGAGAGAGAGAGAGAGAGAGAGAGAGAGAGAGAGAGAGAGAGAGAAAGAGAGAGAGAGAAAGAGAGAGAAAAAAAGGAGGGATGAAAGCAGGAGGATAAGCAGAATTAGAAGGAGAAGAAGGAACTGGTGAGGAAAATGACGTTAGATAAAGGTTAGGGAGAAATTTACTGTTATTCAATTGAACTTTTTTTTTAAAGGATCGCAAATTAGGCACGCAGGCCCGTCCCACCTTCGGCCCTTCCATACACTCGCCTTTCACACAACCGATGCATTTTATTTATGAAGCATGTTATGTTCATATAAAAGGAGGTGAAAGATGAGCTGATTAAAGAGCAACCGGGGGAATAGGGTCGGGGTGGAACATTGGCTATTAATGAGGGCAATGGTGAACTTGGTTACAGTATTATTTTTCAGATATGATCTGTATTATCCAACAGATTCAGAAAAAGAAGAAGGAGGAGGAGAATAAGAAGTAGTAAACGAAGAAGAATGAAGAGGAAAAAGAGGTGCATCAGAAGGAGCAGATAATAAGAGTACAAGAGAAGAACGTTGTAGGGTATCTAAAGAAAAGAATAGGAAAAGAGAATCTAATTCCGTCAGTCCGTCTGTCTGTTGTCCGTCTACCTGTGGTCCTATGTTTGTCCGTAAGCCTGCCTGTCTGTCTGTTGTCCGTCTACCTGTGGTCCTATGTTTGTCCGTCTGCCTGCCTGTCTGTCTGTTAGTCTGTCCGTCTGCCTGTCTTCTCTGTCTATTTCTCTCACTTCCTCACCTCTTTTTTGTTTGTTTCATTCCTTTGTTATCCCACCTTTTAATCAGACAGTAAGACATTCAAATATACGTGAAGATTATACTTTTTTGGTAGGATATTGTTACCAAAGGTTTTGAAAAAGGCTGGAGCCCGAAGACAACTTATCACAGGTATTAAAAAGAGACAGTCATCATTTTTCGGCCATGTTATGAGAAGAGGGAAAATAAAACATGTTGTGACCACTAGAAAGATCTGTGGAAGGAGGGGTAGAGGAAGACAACGAGAGAAGATTCTTGACATTCTTGTTGCATGGCATGGAGGTGTGTCGGCACACGAACTGATACATGCTGCAAGAGATCGTAGATTGTGGAGAGGCATGATTACCCACGCCAGTCGGCAAGGCACCTGATGATGATGATTGTCACCTCAGTGTTCTAGCTGGTTGCTAGGGGGTTTTCATACATTTGACATGGATGACATTCTGAATGCACACAGATGGTAACGAGTAGACAAGATCTCCGTTTATATCCTTTATTCAACTTTCATGAACATCAGTCTTAACATTGCTCTTGACAGAGCTCATCAACGTACATTGCATCCCCCCCCCCCCCCCGACACTTAAATGAGGTACAAGGTGGAAGAGAAGAAGAAGAAGAAGATTCAACTTTCAAACGTAATCTGGTCCAGTCAATGTCTACTACTGGCTAACACGGTCCAACAAGAGATGATGACATTTATCAAGTACAGAATTGAAGCCTACTCCCTTCCACACTCGTTACCTTTAAGTCCTGTTTCATAACACACGTGATCCACACAATGGTTGATCCAGCATCTCTGATCATGACTGTTAAGACTTTCTGGCCGGTTGGATATCATCGGCTACAACTTCTGGTTAGGCTTTCATCAGGCTGTGGTCTGGCTGTCCTTTCATGGAGTAGAATCTCCTTTACGTCTTCAGTTACACAAAGTCACATTCACTCTTCTCTCAAATACGACCTTTCACGCCAGCTGCCAAACACTTAGGGCTAGGTTAGTTGCGTATCCTTTACAGGACGTTGCAGAACCAACCCCAACAGCCCCTGGCTGTTGTGTGGTTTTTCTATGCAATGTAATTCCAGTAATTTGCCAAACACTTACTAACTGATTAGCCCTTGATGTAATCCTACAACCCGCTTCCTGGGCTTCACAGGCTGGCTTGTTCACTGTTAGTATATCTCGTGTTTCTACGAGTATTCGCTTTCTTGTGTCTCTTATCTCATGTTCACTCCTGTATCGTCATTTATGAAATACCTGTGGAATAAAATACCAACATTACAATTGGACACATTCTGGGAGAAGACGCAAACATAAGCACCAGTCATGCACCGACATGGAAAACAGAGGAACTGTGAAAACAAGAACAGAAGGTCCAAGAGACTCCCCAAGAGAAGCCAAAGGTACTGGATTGGATTTCATCCTTAACAACTAAGTCTAAATGATTGCACAGCTAAAAAATACAATGGAGAAGCAGACTGCGAGACCCGTAGGACATATAACAGCACAAAGGGACAATAATGATGATGGTGGTGTTGATAATGATGATGATAATGATGATGATAATGATGATGATGATAACGAGGATGATGATTCAAACTCAAATTTGATTGCAGGTTCGTATCGCCAAGTTTCGTCAGAAGATGCAATGGAGTGACTTGTAAGCTTAGTTCTTTTCTTATCAGAATGGCGCTGGAAGTTAAATAAAAAATATGCCATTGCAATTATATGAATATTTCTAATTTGAAGCTGTCTGTGTCATTCTTTATTTCGGGAGGCTACGTGGTCTAGAGGCATGGTGTCCTGAAGGCCCGGGTTCAAGCCCTGGTAAAGGCTGGGATTTTTTCTCGTGGACTTCTAGTAATTTCCTCTGGTCTCTAGGTAGTAAGATCGAACGCTCGTGTGTATTGTTGCGGACGTAAAAAAATCCCTTGTTAGTTGGAAATCGAAAGGGCTCTGCCTAGACACAATTTGGAGTTAAAAATCTACCCAAAGTATCTGTGGATCCTTGCTGGTGCTACGGAATTCGTGCACTGCGCTGAGATTCTTTAGACTCAGCTTGAGTCAGAAGTAGAACAGAGCACGTATGGGTTACCACCCTTGTGCCATGATGTTGATCTGTCGTCTAAATCGTAAACCATCATTCTATTTTCAAAGCCAGAGAACATAACAGAACATGCCCTTAGACTCTACAGGACACTGTAGAACCAGCCCCAGCATTGTTTGGCTGTTGTGGTTTTCAAGGCAAAGTTACGTCCATTAGTTTGCCATTGCTTCTGGATGGGCTGCTTCTCAAAACCACTGTCAAAGCCAACGCAAGGCGCGACGCCCGCAGCTGAGATCGAACCCGACACCTCGGCATTACGAAGCTCGTTCGCAACGCCTAAGCCACAAAAACCGACATTTACTAAAGTAAATTGTGGAAAATTGTAAAAAGTAGAAAGACTTACACCTCCATGACCCCCGGCTCTCTAGCGTAGTTGGTTAAACCTGACATCGCGGTGACCGGGTGACGAACTCTTTGTGGTCCGGGTTCACTCTCGTAGGTAGGCAGAAAAGCCACATTTCTCCCAGATTTACGGTACCTATCATGGAATCAATTCTGGAGGATTGCGATATCTATAGTACCGAGCTAAAGGGTTAAGAACTCATGATTTCTGGATATTTAAAAAACCTCCATGATAAACAGTTTCGGAAACGCCTCTAACTTGTATCATAACTGGACTTTGGTTCAGTGGGTACTGAAACATTTGTTTTGTTACCTAACTAGACTTACACATTTGATGAAAATAACAAATAAATCTCGAGTTTGGACAAAATTGGGCCCTGTATATATTATTTATAAATAAAACCTTAACAGCGAGATGAAAAAAAAAAAAAAATAGCTCGTGCAATAACAACAGAAAAAAATAAAAGACAAATTACGTTTCCGGGATGAGTAATTACCGAGAAATTATCGAAAATACAACGTGATGAATTAGAAAACGGACTATAGTTCCATGTCATAATAAAACAAACGGTAATTGGTGGCTTATCAGCTCCAATAACAGTAGGAGTAGGAGGAGTGGCAGCAGCAATAGTATTTGTAGTATATAGTAAGAACAGTTACTGTATACGTTCTTAATTTTGAAATTGTACTATATAATAGTACAAAGATCAAAATATATAAAACATTGATAAGACCAGTCGTGTTATATGGCTCTGAAACTTGGAGCACAACTAAAAGAGATGAAGCCTTATTACAGGTTTTTGAAAACAGTCTTAAGACGAATCTTTGGACCATTCAAAGATGCAAACAGCGGGGAATGGAAAGTGAGAAGAAACAACGAAATTCATAATCTGTTTGAATCACCACTGATCACTGGCATCATGAAAGCTAATAGAATAAAATGGTTGGGGCATATTGAAAGAATTTCAGATGACAGAGAATTAAAAACAGGGAGATGAATGGTCGTAGACCACGAGGGAGACCAAGAAGACGATGGAGAGATAATGTCCAGACAGACCTGCAAACACTTGGTGTTACCAACTGGAAAGAGAAGGCTAACTAGAGAGATAAATGGAGGCGGGTGATATCTGGAGCAATGAACCTCAAGGGCTCGGAATGCTAAAGAACAGGAAAAAGAAGACATATGTAATAGTAGTAGTTGCAGTAGTAATATCAATAGTAGAATAGTAGTAGCTGTCGTTATGGTTGTGTTGGTGGCATTAACAGCAGCACCAGTAGTAGTAGTGGTAGTAGTAGCAATGGCGGTGATATTGGTAGTGGTGGTAGTAGTAGTGGTGATGGTGGTGGTGGTTTTCAGTAGTAGTAGTATCAGCAGCAGCAGTAGTAGGTGTTGTTGTTATTGCTTTTATTATTATTGATGATGCATTGATTATTCTTGTGTTAGTTGTAGTCGGCGTAACGGTGGTGCAGTAATATCAGTAATAATAATAACATTAATAACGTTTACGCCCTCATATTTAATCACCATGCCACACCCAAAGTCATCACGCCCTCTCCAAACTAGCGTTTATTTCTCAAACATCGTCCAGAAATTACTGCTAACAACCGATTCGTGTCCGGCAAATATCCAACTACTCCAGGAGTTTCAATATTGACTGGCAATAATGGAAATTAAGAGAAGAGCAACTGCCCACACAGCTCGCCAGTGCTGTTTGACCATCGAATGTATCACACTCCATGAAAGCGGCATGTGTTTGGACAATGTCTGACCAACCACGGTATGGTCTTCCGCTGGTTGGGGTGCGCGTTTAGCAACAATTTGTGTGTGGAAGAAGTAGAAATGGGGTTTGATCAGCTGGTGGAACTTTCACCCGGAGCCACGGCTTTCTAATTAATTCAAATATTAACCTTGTCGGTTATAAGCAGTTGTTATGTTCAATCAATCAGGTGTCTTCTTCGCAAGGAAGAGTGCCTGCCATGCATCTCTAGTAGCCCCACCGAAAACATGGGTGAGGGGGGGGGCAGCAGAAAAGTCCTTCATAATATTTTCCAGACAAAAAAAGTGAGCACCTAGTTCAAGAGCACAATAATAATAATACTAATAATGTTCTGAATGGTTTTAAAACAAATGTTGATATGTTTGTGAAATAAACTGAAATGTATAAATAAATACTTTATAAGATAATCCCTATACATGGCTAAGAGGGCTCTTTAGCCCTCTTGCAATATTATGGGAGGGGGCCTGAAGGCGCCTAGCTCTTAGCCCAAGATTTTCTCTGGTGGGGAAAGGGGGGGGGGGGGCTTTAGCCCGAGCCGTTATGTTTGGTTGCATCCTTTCGAGTGAATCGCCGTCTACCTTCGTTGATTATTCATAATATGCATATTATTATATGTATACAACATACTTTATTATTAAAATACAACTGCTGTGTAAAAGATGGGTGTTTGGAAGGGGCGAATGGGAGACGGGCCTGCGTGCGCAGTTTGTGACCCTTTCAAAGTAATGTTCGTTCGATCGTTGTTTACACACTCCTTTTGTTATACTTTAAACACGGTGCACACTGCTAAGACCAATGATAAGAGTACGAACTTTCAGAAGCACCGATGGGCTTTCAACGAAATAGAAGTTGCACAAATGTCATTTATCAATTATCAATTATCAATTATCAGAGAGAGCAATAGAACATGATAAGACATGTTTGTTGACATTCATAGACCAAGAAAATGACTTTGACAGAGTCGACTGGTATATTTTGTGGGAATGTGTGGAAAAAAAAGGGAATCAGCAATTATTTCATTAATATTTGCAAAAACTGTACACACGTAGTAAATGCTGCATAAAATCGATGGCAGGATTGTCAAGAATTTTAAAGTAAACTCTGGTGTGCGTCAGGGCCGTGTACTATCGCCATTTCTTTTTTGCAAAAACTGTACACACGTAGTAAATGCTGCATAAAATCGAAGGCAGGATTGTCAAGAATTTTAAAGTAAACTCTGGTGTGCGTCAGGGCCGTGTACTATCGCCATTTCTTTTTATAACATACATGGATACTATATGTAAGGAAATGAACTTTAATAATGAAGAAGTTATTACAGAATTACTATTCGCCGACGACCAGGTACTCATAGCAGAAAGTACAGAATGCCTACAGAACCACCTAAATCAAATTAATTGCAACTCAGGAAAATAATTTGAGAATAAACACTATGAAGACAGCGATATCAGTGCCTAACGTGGACACTTACATTCTTTAATGAATGTAAACTGTGACAACATAGATGAAACGCCTTAGAAAAACTGCAGGACTTTCAAGAAAAGACTGAATACGAAATCACGAAATCAGGCAAATGCCACGCTGAAGGTCATCAAAGAACAACAAATGAAGTGGTTTGGACACCTAACAAGAATGCCCTGGTACTTTCTACCACAGCGAGTCACACTAAAACGTTACAACGGGTATAGAGCGATTTGAAGACCTCGGAAAATATGAAGTGATGGCATTAAGAACAGTCTTACAGAAATTAACATCAATCCTAACAGTGCTCTTGACAGAGCTCTTCAACGAACGTTACAACTATCCCGGACACTTCCATGAGGTACAAGGTGGAAGATAAGAAGTCGAAGAAGAAGCACACTTTTTAATGCGATCTCGAGTGTGAGGATTTTCTGTTTGTGAATAACAATTGGTTTATTCCAGCAATGTGTCTTGCTTGAGAGGTGCTTCTGATAAAAAGAATTACTTCTTTGGTCCCTGGAGAGTTCTGATTATCAATTGTGCACTTTATATTTTCTGTTACCTATAAAGATCATTTTTAGATCCAGTTTGTCGTTGTTAATCATGCATCCCAGTTCCCACAAAAGCGAAATATACATATATCAAACTTATCAAGCATGACAACACAGGAAAAGATAAAGTTAAGCACCTGAGGCACAGGTATCCATTCTTCGCCTAGCTTGATGTCTGTAAGACTGCAGACCTGTACGATATGGTACTCTGCCTTACCGAGCCATGGTTTGCTCCTTTTTAGCCTGCTGCCCCTTTTCCTAAAGAGAAAGTTATGCAGAGGGTGCTTCAAATCCGAGCTTCTCTTCGGGTATGCACGTCCTCCAGATCTTCATCATATGGTGCATTGTCGGAAAGTGAAGAAGATATCTCATTGTTACCCAAGAGCCGCCTCTTGTTACCCCCAGAATAATGCCTATGGTTTAATTTTGCACCTTTTCCAATCTTTCAATCTGAGGATCGCTTACGGTCAGTATGGCTGGAGCATATTCGACTGGAGAAAGAAGCAGTCCCTGGAACAGTAGCAGAAGTAGTCTGTGCTCGATGTTGGCGGTGGCCAGGGCCCTCATTGCTAATAAGCCATCACGAGCTTTCGTTATAACATTGTCGACGTGGTCTTTGAAAGACAGACTGCGATCAAACCTCACACTCAGATTTGTCATCGGGTGTGTTCAGGTTGAAGCTTCGCCACTAATTTACATCACTAGTAGCTCCGCCTTAACCATATGCGTGTTCAAAAAGAAGCATGTTTGTGAGGCTTTTGAAGGGTTATGTGCATTGGAGTCCACACACCGGGCGGAGATGTGATCAAGTTCGCTCTGCATTGCATTGGCAATCTCATGACGCTTTCTTACATGTCATAGACCAAAATTTCACCAGCAATGATAGAGTCCTGCCACTCCCAT
The DNA here is from genome assembly GCA_905116865.2 of Candidula unifasciata. NCBI lineage: Eukaryota > Metazoa > Mollusca > Gastropoda > Stylommatophora > Geomitridae > Candidula > Candidula unifasciata. The sequence goes on along the minus strand of CAJHNH020001057.1, from coordinate 312,277 downwards.
TCAACTGCAGGTCGGTTATTCGCAACGTATACACATTAAAGATGACCGGGGACAGCGGAGAACTTTGAGGTAATCGTGGACAAATGGTTGTCGAGTCTAAGGACCAACAACCACACCTGAGTATCACCCGTCTTTGGAACAGTGCCGCAGCCAGCCAGCCAATGATGAAGGGAGATATTTTCAGTTGGAGAAGGATCTGCACCAGGCAGACAAAAGGTGCTATGTTGTACGCAACACTAGAAGAGGAAAACAACAAAGATACCGAGGTAGCCAAAGAATCAGACGGAAACAAGAACGTCAGAGAAACTCTACAACTGCACGATGTGTCTGTGATCCCGGCGGCCTTGGGAGCAGACAAGCAGAACCTTATGTCATGAGATGAGCAGCCACCATACACAGTGGGCGCGTCGGGACTTGATATCCCTTGCGCTCAGCAAGATTTCAAACTTAGACCCGTCCGGAAAGGTATATAGTCCCTTATATTGATCTATACCTTTATCTGGTAAAATAGTAATTTCTGGACCTTCTAGTTGCTTTGATATATCTTCATTTTCAAACTTGCAACTGTAGATTGGTTTATTCTAGTAGTTTATTTGAAAATTCATGGAAACCGGTTTACTCCTTGTTCATGAATACAAGGAACTTCTTTCCTAGTGACGCGGGTTTGAATTTGAGAACGCGATTCTTTCGCCTGATCCCAAAGTGTCAAGACGTGTATCCAGTCTTAGTAGAATTTGGCGCATTCATAGTTCCAGTTCTAACTTGGAAGATTTCCTAAGCTTGGGAAGAGACCTCTGTAGAGATTAGGCAGACGAATCACAGTCCAGCCAACAACCACCAACCCATACCATTCTATGCACCAAGCATAACCATGTCCTGCCATGTATGCCACTACCTCAACATGGCAAGAGCGTGTTTGTGAACTCCAGGACGAGTGAACATTTGCAGACGTTGCGTCATTCATCTAGTGAACCAGTCTTCAAGAGCTTGGTTGGGCTCTGAGACAGTTTTTGTGACCTGACCTGTGAGAGAGACTTGTTGAGTCCCTATGCAGTTTCTGTGTCCTCGATGGTGAGGAAATCAACTGGGACCAGATCAACTAGAGGTAGAGATACCTGAATCAACTACAGTCGAATCACTATGGACTGAGGGGAGCATCGACCTACGAACTGGGCTAAGTGAACGTTTAGAGATCCCAGTGATGAACTCATGTATTCCTCAAGACTATATCTAGCTGCTTCAATGTCTGGGTCGTGTCACTGAGTCCTGAGTTTCAGTCTATGAACATTCTTGAGAGTCTATTCTTTAATACATGTGTGAATATTATACTTAATTACATGCATACATTTTGATGGCTGACGTGGGTGTCCCTATTTCACCATTCTAACTGTCTAGCTTTGATGTTTGTGTGAGTAATAATTGTTATCTGTATTAACATGGTTATGATAGTAAACTATCATAACCTGGGGGCTATCTTTTTATAGTAGTGGGGGTGTCCAGCCAAGTGTGCCTAGGAATATTTAATATTTTGTAGTGCCAAAACTTGAGTTGCCCTACTCCTGAAATAAGTTGAGCGTATATTGGCCACGGGGCATCCCTTAGACCAATACGAGTCAACGACTCAACATAATTATTTCAGAGTGCTGTTGGTTCTTAAGGAGAAATCCTTAAATCAGGCACGCGACAGGAGTGATATGTAACACCTTATACCTCCACAACCGAAGCGGTGAAAGAGGAAGTTAGGAAGTAGTAAAAGAATCGTCCCTCGATGGTTGATGTTGTCAGCATCATGCCGACCGCCTTTACTTCTAATGACTTTACCTGGCACGCAGTTTATGCTGGGTCGAACTGGGAGCCATATCAGAAAAAAAATGGGATTCTACCCCAAGACAGTCGAATTAGAGTCGAAGCGTCTAGCCGCTAAGTCAACCACGCTTCCTCGCGTCATTCAGTTCACGAATGGTACAGTTTTGACGAAGATCTATGGGTACTGTCGCTGGAGCCACATAGCTCATGCTATATGCGATGCTTTCGGCTGGCAGCAAGCCGTTCCGCGGTGAGAGACTGTGATAACCCATTTCACTTAAGTAGACTCGTCTCATCTGTAACTGTATATATTTACAACAAGCCACGTGGGACATGAATCAGCCTTCAGTCAAGGACACAGCTCAACATGCAGTCCATGATTCTGGATATGGGTACCGTTTAGTCTAAATAAATTGCAAATGTTAGGTAAGAGAAAAGAAGGACAATGGTAAGAAAAACAAAACGTACAAGTAAATAACCAGGTACAGTAAATAAACAAGAGGATGTTGCGTTGAGTAACTTTTATTAACAGAACTCCCCGTGTGAGTTCCGATGCCCCGTTGTGGGAAAAAAAAACAAAAATAGACGCACTGCCTTACCGGCAAGCATGTCGTAGGAGTCGACTAACTGGGGACTTCATTCCAGGTGGGAATTCAATTGCCAAAGCGGCAAGGAGCAGCCAACTGCACACAAATAAGCCAGTAAAACGAAATACACACAAAACTCAGCCACTGTCACAAATCAAAAATCGAAATTGACGAACAACAAGGACACTCCACCGGGGCTAACAGTCAGTGAACAAATAAGAAGAAAACGAAGAAGAAGAGGAGGAAGAAGAAGAAGAAGAAGAAGAAGAAGAAGAAGAAGAAGAAGAAGAAGAAGAAGAAGAAGAAGAAGAAGAAGAAGAAGAAGAAGAAGAAGAAGAAGAAGAAGAAGAAGAAGAAGAAGAAGAAGAAGAAGAAGAAGAAGAAGGAGAAGAAGAAGAAGAAGAAGAAGAAGAAGAAGAAGAAGAAGAAGAAGAAAAAGAAAAAGAAAAAGAAGAAGAAGAAGAAGAAGAGAAGAAGAAGAAGAAGAAGAAGAAGAAGAAGAAGAAGAAGAAGAAGAAGAAGAAGAAGAAGAAGAAGAAGAAGAAGAAGAAGAAGAAGAAGAAGACGAAGATGAAGATTAACAGAACAACTACAAGAAACAACTCGCAGTGATACCATGTACCTCATTCAAAAATCTAGACTACAGAAACAGCAATGGCACACCACTAGGGATTGCCTTCCGAACAACCGTTTATATTCAGCACGTTCCCCGTCTATTCAGTCGCTACCCACAGACCAGTTGAGGCGTTGTGGAGAAACAATCCCGCGGGCTGAGTATGGTAGAAACATCAGAAAGAGAACGGATGAGTTCCTGCGCTATCCGCTGATGGCTTTGGATTCCTGACGTTTAACTACTGTCTGCGTGGTGGTCTGTGTTGTTACATAGTGTTTACAGGCACATTGTGTATGGAAAGCATGTATAGTATTATAATTATAGCAATAATAATAAACATTATTATTATTATTATTATTATTATTGCGGTGTCCGCGGCTTAGTGTTGCGAGTCCGACTCGTAATTCCAACGAACTGCGATCGAAAAACACTGAGCCACACTAGCGCAGTCGATAGGAGGCTCGCTTTCAAATCCAGCTGCGACTCGCTGCAGCCACTGTCGGTGTTCGAAACCAGGCGGTTCACGGAGTTTGCCCAGCCTCTAGGAAATGGGTACCAGAGTTGACACTCTGGGGTGAATGGAGGAACGTCGCTGTAGCTACGAAGCTACGTGCGGACGCCAAATTTCTTATCAGCTGTCTGTACTGGTGGCAGAGCACTTATGGGTTATAACCGCGTGCAATGACGCTGGTTCACATCTCTGGACTCCACCTTTTACCATTAAGCCCACTGCTGGCTGCGTGGATTTTTATCATGGTACGGGACGTCGCAGGTCGATCCAGCCTAAAATGGGTACCAGGATATATATCCTGGGGAAGTAAAGACGGCCAGGGTAATGCTAACCACATTACACATTACCCACCTAGTGCCGATTGGTCTGTAAAAATATGGGTGCTCTTCCCATATGCCCCATGCTCCTAAGGCGTGAAAAGAGATCTTGACTTTATTATTATTATTATTATTATTATTATTATTATTATTATTATTATTGAGGTTGAACGAACTTTAGGTTACCAGTGTTTTTACAACTCTAGGGCGCAAAATCAAAACAAGGGAGAAACAGTGTATTAGAAGAGTTTTCATAGAAACAAAACAAGATCAAATTTAAGGTGAAGCAATGAGATTAGGCCTAGAACTGAACTCGTTTAACAATTCGCTAAAGATCAACAGATTAGGCGGTCTGGCAATCCGGCAAAATGTTCCTGCTGCCTACTGCCGTAGATTACTTATAATATTGATAATACTATTCCCACAAGTTGGTTACAGGGCTTCGTTTTGGGAACAACAGCAATGACTTTAAAGGCCTGTAACAAGCATGTCGTAAACGGCTTATGATTATGGGTGTGCTGAAAAAAAAGATATTTTGAGCTAAAAGCCGCAGTTATCGCAGCCTAGCTGTAAACCACAACACAACGTGCCAACCGCCTTCGAAATATTGAATGTTGTTGTTGTTATAATAGTAGTAGTAGTAGTAGTAGTAGTAGTAGTAGTAGTAGTAGTAGTAGTAGTAGTAGTAGTAGTAGTAGTAGTAGTAGTAGTAGTAGTAGTAGTAGTAGTAGTAGTAGAAAAAGAAGAAGAAGAAGAAGAACAACAACAACAACAACAACAACAACAACACCACCACCACCACCAACAACAACAACAACAGTATGATCGTCAAACTGTTCAGTGACGTCTTCTTCTTTGCGTCCGGTTTCGAATGCTCAGATCAGACCATCAGGTGGGTTGCCTCTATGAACTCGCATGTCAGTAGCAGGTCCTTCATGGTTCC
>CAJHNH020001057.1:255000-302500 GCA_905116865.2 Candidula unifasciata | reverse complement strand
GTGTCTATGTGTGTATGTGTGTGTGTCTATGTGTGTATGTGTGTGTGTGTGTGTGAAAGGTCTTCTATAGAGGTGTGTGTGTCTATGTGTGTATTTATGTGTGTGTCTATGTGTGTATGTATGTATGTGTGTGTGTGTGTGTGTGTGTGTGTGTGTGTGTGTGTGTGTGGAAAGGCTACTCTTTTCGATTTTCAACTGCCAAGGGATTTCTTACGTGCACAACAATGCACACGGGCGTCCGATCTCACTACCCAGAGATCAGACAGAATTACTAGAAGTCCAAGTCCACGTGAAAAAATCTCAGCCCTTACTGGGGATTGAATCCGGAGCCTCTAGCACTCGAGGCGGACACCATGCCTCGAAACCCCCCGGACTAAGCTTGTATGACGCTAACAAACGTCTATGCCAATGGATCTAATGCAAATTAAAATGGTTAGGTAACGAACAATTAACAATTACTCGTAAGATAACATTGACTGTACACTGAACTTAGCATGCAGACTTAAACCCTGGGGTTCACCCAACCGAGCACACGCCGCTGCTCACTCGCACGTGAGAGCCAGGAGATACGTGATCGCGTTGTTCTCGTTCTTTTGACACGGATGTCAAAAACCTGTTCTTCTCATCAGAGTCATCGATCACTGGGATGATGACTTGCAGCAAGGAGGCACGGCTCAGCAGATGTCGGATCATTCACTTTCTCATCACCACAGGGGAAATGATAGAAGGCAGGCAGACGAGGAAGAAGAAAAAGGAGGGTAGGAAACCGCCACAGGAGGATGCCCCTGTGAACATGAAAAATGAGGCTGTAACCGAGTACAGTCTGCCGGTGTGAGACCGTGAATGGGGCAACGGGAATACCGACGCACTGATTCTACACCAGTCGGATGGAGATGTGAGCGTTCAGACAGCGTAAAGCTATGGATCACGATAGCATACATGCATTATGTAATCGTTTACACCAGCTTCGATTGTTTTCCCATATCGCAAAGGGGGGAAAGCTCGGATAGCAGTGAATACGGGTTTATGGTTTGAGCTTTCGTGGGTAATTGTGAACTTATGTATACAGTTCTTGTATGGTTTGGTGTTTTCTGGCGTAGTGGGTAGTTCCTTTGCTTCGATATTATAGGTGCTGATTTGTTCTTTTTCTTCTTCTTTCTTTTAGCGTTCATCTTTTGTATACTTCCGTGGAAAGATCGGGTGTTCCGTACACTTCTAAACTTAGGTCTTGTTCCAGAACGTAAGTTTTGCATGCGCATCTATTTTACAGATCCGGTTTATTTGCATGCAGACTCTTGGTTCCTCACCTCTCAGGCAGATGCAGAGTTCGAAAGAAACACCCCTAATTAGTGGTCTTTTACGACATGCTTGTTCTTCTTCTTCTTCTTCTTCTTCTTCTTCTTCTTCTTCTTCTTCTTCTTCTTCTTCTTCTTCTTCTTCTTCTTCTACTTCTTCTTCTTCTTCTTCTTCTTCTTCTTCTTCTTCTTCTTCTTCTTCTTCTTCTTCCGATTAATATTAAATATTATGATCATTATTATTTCCCTACTTCTTCGTTTCGTTGTCACTGACACCATCGATGCACGCCAATTCTTCTGTGTAGTCTCTTAAGACATGCATGATGGGTATCAGTTACTATTCTATGTTCTCATATAGATCATTGATTCATTGTCCTGGTGTGCCAGTGTGTGTCACATAGGGCTCGCCGTCTGTTCATTTGTTCGGTTCTATCCTGTGCAGTCAGTTCAATGTCATGGGTGGAATTCAGTCCAGCAGCTTTGGCCTCCCTCATTAACGTTCGTTTTATGGTTTCTTTCGGGGTGTCCATACCTCCTCAATCCTGCTATGTCCCAGTTTAATGCATGTTTGGTGCTCCTCTGGTGGTTTCTTCTCAGAATGTGCCCAATGTATCGCCATCTTCTCTGTCTAAAAACTATTGATACTATTGGTTGCCCAGACATTTCTCTTTTTTCTTCACTCCTTGAATTGATCACATTAACACATAAAACCAAATGACCCCTTAGTCGTAAAGGGGAGGGGAGTTTGGGAGGGGGAGAGCGCAGCTATTTCAAACCTTTCCCTATAATGTGGCTTTTATTATTTAAATAAAAATTATGCACTTCAGGTCAACGCATATCGCAATTCCAATATGCTGGCTTCCATCCGTCTGCAGAGAATAAAACAGTGGATCGCTTAGCACTGGTTTGGACATTGGTATCATTGCTTTCGGAAAGCAATGGCAAACTACCGTACTTACAATTGCCTTATAATACCACAAACTGCCAACAAATGCTCTGCAACACCTTATAAAGAATAGAGGATAGGCAATACTATTTAGTCTTTTGTTTTATGTCTTTTATTATGTCTATAAGGGAGACACCCTAGTGTAGCGGCTATACGATCGCCTGCGGATCCGAAGATCGTTGATTCAAATCCGAACATAGCTGGACTTTGTGTGTGTGTGGGGGGGGGGGGGGGGGGGGGGGGGGGGGGTGGGACAATGCAGAGGCACAGATAAATGTTTACGTTAGAGGAGAATGGCGCTGCGAGGAGTTACCAGAAAAGATGTAAAACCGAACGAAAAGTATAGCAGCAAGCTTTACAATATAACAAACACAAACGAAAACGTGAACGTTGCAGCTGTGGATCCTTCACCAGCACATACATAAATAAAACAATACCACACAAATACATAAAATCACTGAGCCTAGTATCTCGAAGCAGCCAGGTCGATGTCTTGTCAGTAGACTGGAGTTACTAATGGATCTGGCCGACGCTCAACACTCAAGGGAAAGACGAGACAGATATACTATCAGACAGTTACTGGTGTCAACGGAATTAGAACTCTTCGCTTGCTGTCGACCCAGTTGATGGGGATTAATGTTTCATTACAATTTATGTAACAAGCTACTGCTTCACTCACAAGCTTGGGACGTGTTCTGTCGAAACGTGTCAAAAAATCTTCTTTGCTTGGAAAGAAAACAGTTCGCTCTAATGAAGAAAACAGAGCGCTTCACAACATTAGTGAATATGTGTAGGGGTGTCTATAAAGTTTGTTCATTTGAACGGTTACAATAACCCATGAAGTAATTTGTGAAAATGAGTATACGAATTAATGTCTGAGGGGCAAAACAAAACAAGACTGTCAATGGGGAGAAGAAGTTAACTGCAGATATCAATTACTTTAAGTACAAACACTACTCCCTGAACTAGGCAAGCTTAGTAAGATAGCTATGCAATGGACACGGCCAGCTCCTGCAGTGAGGCCGAACAAGTCTACATAAATTCCCGTTTTGTTAGGTCGGTCAACGTTCACCATTGTTATCGAGTAAATTTATATACAAATTAAACTAGTTTAATTAACTTGCAACATATTTTATTGAATGATTTATCATTTTTAAGATAAATAAGTGAGCCATTAGAAATGAGAATAATGAAAATAATGAAATATTCAATAAAATACGTTGCAAGTTAATTAAACTGTAATTTAATTTGTGTATAAATATACTCGATAACAATGGTGAACACAGACCTGCCGTGGACCAGCCTAACAGAACGGGAATTTCCGTAGACCTGTTCGGCCTTTCTGTTGGAGCTGGCCGTGGCAATAGATGCCATCCCAATGTGGAGTTCCCTAAATTAACAGGGAAAGATAATAATGAAATCAATCAGTAATCAACCAATACTGGAACACGACGATTACCATATTATGGACAGACCAGAGCAAGCTACTATTCTAGAACTATCCATGTACACATGTGAACTGACGCCTGAGACAACAGATCATGTCTTCCAAGACTGTTCCAAATACGAAATATCTGGTTAAAATTTCTGGCCAAGAGAGATACTGGTGGAAGCCAATATTTACGGGTCTTGTCTTGTCTTGTACACAATTGCCTCACAGCGTAGTGGGGAGTCGCAGTTTTCTATCCTGGACCAGGTGTGTTGCACGTGTTGTTGTTAGTCCGTGTTGCCTCAGGATCTCTGATATATTGTCTATCCATCGTACTCTCGGTCTGCCTCTTGCTCTAGGGCAGTAGTGCTGTTCGTTGTATGCTCGTAGAGGCAGTTGGTCGGTTTGCATTCGCATCAAGTGGCCAAACCACTCTATTTGTTGCTTCTTTATGTATTGCAGGCATGGTGTGGTTCCTACAATTGATCTAATGTTCTCGTTTCGAACTCTGTCTCTCCTTGTGACATTGGCAGCCTTACGTAAGCATCTCATTTCGCACGTCGTGATCTTTTTCTCCTGTGCTCTTGTTAGGGACCAGGTATTTACGGGTAGCTGAGTGAATTCCTCAAAGACTAAAACAACTGAATAAATTATGGAATTGTACAGATAGAATTACAAAGGTCAGATTTTTAAGAGCATGCATCTTTCCCATTGCAACATACGCCTGTGAGACCTGGACACTTACTTAACAAGCGGAACAGCGCATAAATGCATTTGAATATAAATGTTACAGACAGGTTCTAAGAATATCTTGGGTAAAGAAAAGAACAAATGCATCCATACTTCAAGAGCTGAATACTGAAGAGGGTTGGCTAGTAAAGACAATAAAACAAAGAAAATTGAAATATTTTGGTCACTTGAAACGTCATGGAAGTCTAGAGAGAACAATAATGGAGGGGTATATGCCTGGGAAGAGAGGAAGAGGAAGGCCAAGGAGAAGATGGGTGCAGGATGTGGCAGATGATCTCCAGATGGGTGTATCAGACGCAGGACATCTTGCTCAGGATAGGAAGGTTTTCCGGAGGGTTGTTATGGCAGCGAGGTTCCCCGAGGGACATGCTACTAAATGAATGAATGAGTGAATTACAAAAGACAGTGAAATTCATACTAGAGACAGCACTGTAGACATAGATCATTTATTCCACGCAAACGAATGAAGCAAACGAAGAATTACTTTGAATCTGACGCTGATGGCTTAGAAGTTATTATTGCGATTGCCGTATGGGTTCCAGGGCCTCTTGTGGCGAGAAACAACAATAGACCAACTGCTTCCCCAACAAGCATGTCGTAAGAGTAGACTAATTTGGGGTTTTCATTCTTAGTGGGAGTGCCTCTGTCTGAGAGGCAATGAACCAAAAATATGCATACAAATAAGTCATATCTGTAAAATGGATGGGCACGCTACACTAAAATCTGGAGGTGGACGAACAACAAGAACTGTCCGCTGAAGTTTACAGCCGAAGAAAAACAAGAAGAAGAAGAAGAAGAAGAAGAAGAAGAAGAAGAAGAAGAAGAAGAAGAAGAAGAAGAAGAAGAAGAAGAAGAAGAAGAAGAAGAAGAAGAAGAAGAAGAAGAAGAAGAAGAAGAAGAAGAAGAAGAAGAAGAAGAAGAAGAAGAAGAAGAAGAAAGAGAAGAAGAAGAAGAAAAAGAAGAAGAAGAAGAAGAAGAAGAAGAAGAAGAAGAAGATTAGTAGTTTCATTACTCCAACATTACTGGCTCAGTTCAACCCTAGGCAGTTTGACAACAAAGCGTTGCGGATATGAACAAAGAAGACACAAACAATAGATTGCACAATTTATTGCCAGGCATAATTATCTCCTCAGTAGCATATTACAGTAACATGTGATTAAACTGAAGCAAACAATCCTTTGAAATGAAACACACAATCGACTACATTCAAAAACCCGGTAAAAAACAACACCCAATCGACTACATTAAAAAACCCCTTAAAAAACAACACACAATCAAAAACCCGGTAAAAAACAACACACAATCGACTACCTTTAAAAACCCGGTAAAAAACAACACACAATCGACTACATTAAAAAACCCGGTAAAAAACAACACACAATCGACTACATTCAAAAACCAGGTAAAAAACAACACACAATCGTCTACATTCAAAAACCCGGTAAAAAACAACACACAATCTACTGCATTCAAAAACCCGATAAAAAACAACACACAATCGAATACATTAAAAAACCCGGTAAAAAACAACACCCAATTTACTACATTAAAAAACCCGGTAAAAAACAACTCACAATCGACTACCTTCAAAAACCCGGTAAAAAACAACACACAATCGACTACCTTTAAAAACCCGGTAAAAAACAACACACAATCGACTACATTCAAAAACCCGGTAAAAACAACACTAAATCGACTACGTTCAAAAACCCGGTAAAAAACAACACACAATCGACTACATTCAAAAACCCGGTAAAAAACAACACACAATCGACTACATTCAAAAACCCTGTAAAAAAACAACACACAATCGACTACATTCAAAAACCCGGTAAAAAACAACACACAATCGACTACCTTCAAAAACCCGGTAAAAAACAACACACAATCGACTACCTTTAAAAACCCGGTAAAAAACAACACACAATCGACTACATTCAAAAACCCGGTAAAAACAACACTCAATCGACTACATTCAAAAACCCGGTAAAAAACAACACAAATCGACTACATTCAAAAACCAGGTGAAACAGTTTTTGAATTTAGTCAGTTTTGTGTTAGCATATCTTTATGCATTTCAGTTTTTTTATACGTCTATCGTCTTTAAAAAAAAAAAAAGCATCAATGGTACTGCAACTAGTATCATCTGCGCTGGAACTGTTCTGCTGCTGAAGATGGGGAGGAAGCGCTTAGGGGGAAGTTCTGAGTTCTCTGATGTCGATTCTTAGCCCATTAGTGTGAAAACATTATACATCTCTGAAATTTTAATATAAAAAGCAATCTTTGAACTACCTCCTATTAGCCATATGACCAGCTACATATGATGGAAGAGAAACAGATGAGATGGGAAAGCCAAGGAGGCTGAAAAACAACCGTACCCTTGTCCTAGCCTAGCTGGAAAAAAGCCCCTATTGATGTAACCAAAATCACGATTCGTTTCCACTCTTCCATGTTTGTTTTCTCTCCATTTTACAACCTCCTGGGCGAGATTTTCAGTTTATATCTTGTAACAAAATCGGCCTCTGGCGAAACACTGGTTCCCATTCTTTAGCACCCAGTAGTTCACACAGGGCACTTGTGTTAAGCTCACACCGTCTAACAACCAGATTCATCTAGCTGTGTCACGCCTATTGCTCACTCGTGTAAACTTGGACATGCATGCATGCACACCGCAGAAACAGAGCCTTCTGATATTACTGCGGAATTAAGCAGACTCCAGTAATTTTACTCGTTTCTTACGACGTGGCTCCAATCTGGCAAAAATATCGCCATCTCTTCAGGACAGTGTTTCCCACACTGGGCGATAACGCTCCCTGCGGGTGGCGGGGTTGCAAAAAAAAGGCGGAAGAAAGGGAGTGGGGGGGGGGGTGTTGGAGGAGGAGTTGGAAAGATAGAGAGGGGGGGGGGGTGTTGGTAGCCTTGGGTGAGTTTGTTGTGGGCTAAGTAAATTAAAAGCTAGCGGCTAGACTTAACTGCATCGCACTAAATTCATTCTTTACATTTGTACCCCTTCCCCTCCACCCCCGTAGTGTTAAATTGTGTTTGATATAACTCCCAATCTCTTGTCTGTCTGCGTATTATTCGCGCCTGTCCACCAGGACAATGTTCGGAGTGTTGAGTCCCGACTGGTCTATATCAGTGGCTGTCAACCTTCCTAATGGCGTTACCCTTAAATACCGTTCCCTCAAGTTGTTGCCACCCACAAACAATTATTTTCCTTCATAACTTTAATGAACAAGTGTTTTCCTATGGTCTTAGGCTACCCCTGAGAAAGGATCGTTCGACACAAAAAAGGGTTGCCACCTGCAGGGTGAGAACCGCTGATCTATACGATATAGGTCTAGCCCTATGTGCCCAATACGCCTGATGGCCTGGAAAATTGTCTTTTACATTTTTTTTATTAACTTTTATCAATTTAACGTTGCCTGGCTGGCGTTGACTCTATCAGTTGTGGTCAGATTTTTTTTGTTGTAAAGCTAAAGAGGTAGGTGGGTAGGTAGATGGATGTACCCCAACATTCAAGCGATTAACACTCAGTGACACAAAGTGCCACCATGCGGATGAGGATCACCCGTGGAGAGGTCCCAGAAATCCTTTTCAGCCGTTAGGCCATATCTATGGCTAGGCCATATCTATGGCTAGGCCATATCTATACCCCGGCTATATTCAGGGCCCCCGGCAGAAGCCAGGGTGGGACTTCAAACGAAACATTGCACATGGGGACGACATTTTTAACGCCGATAACTAAAGAGGTGGTGCTGTTGGGGCAAAATAAAAATCCTAACCTAACACATCTCTACGTCACAAAATGCGACTAACAGAGGCGGTAGAACAAACTGTTCTGGTAACCTTGACTTTGGGAAATTAAAAATCTGGAACCGGCCACGTTTTAGAGTGACGAATATTTCTCATTGGACATTTGCTAGCGAGAATCTAACAGAGAACTACAGCAGATGTCAGTGGAATTGGTGGTGTGAAAAGCTTCTCTTCTCGTCTTACTGCCGTAATTTGTATTTGAGCAGTCTATGGCACTGGTGCACACATATCACAGCTCATCTGTTGCTGTGTGTTCTGTTATGGTTAAAATATAAAGGTCCTTATAACATGACATAACCCTAGACCCACTAGGGTCGTGGGAGTCGCCGTGGCGGAACGACTAGATGCTCGCTACGGATCGGAAGGTCGTGGGTTCGCTCCCTGGCGGGGCCAGACTTTTTTCAGAAATGACCTTTACTCCCAGGTCGACTCAGCCTTGATTGGGTACCTGGTGCAATCTTGGGAAGTAGAGGCGGCCGGCGTGATGCTGACCACATCACCTATCTTATGCCGACTGGTCTATAAAATATAGGTCTAGCCCTATATGCTCTATACGCCTAAGGCGTGGAAAAGGGTCCTTTACTTTTACATTAGGGTCGTGGAGCTGGGGGTATTAAGAATATGGTACTGGTGACCATTCAGCGTCTGTCGCTTAGGCCGAACGCTCTTAGTAATGCCGGGGTCCCGGGTTCGATCCCAGCTGCGGACGATTTGTCTTGCGTTGGTTTCGACAGCGGTACCGAGAGCTGACCGTTAATTAGCAGTGGCAAATTACTAAATATCTAAATTATCTAGCACAAGAGGCGGAGACAGCAGCAGCAAAATGAAACCTCAGAGAACTTTACACAAGAAAATTAGTAGGTAAATTTAGTCAGCCAGCTGGATCAATCAAAAATAGTCAAGGAAAGGTACTCACTAATTATAATGCATTTGACAGCATTAATAGGGAATCTCTCTGAAAATTGATGGGGCTCTATGGAATCCCACAAAAAATTATTAACTTAGTAAAGGTTGCATATAAAGACATGAAATGTCGAGTTCCTTATGAGGAAAAGCTAACAGATACATTTGAAATAAAAACAGGTGTGCGACAGGGATGTCTTTTGTCGCCTCTCTTATTTTTACTGGCTATAGACTGGATTATGAAAACAGTAACTGCTAACACCAAGAATGGAATTCAATGCACCCCTACAAAACAGCTTGATGATCTGGACTTCACTGGTGATATTTCTCTTCTGTCCCATTCACGGAATCAGATGCAAGATAAATTAAATTTACTTGATTCGAGATCACAGCATCTTGGTCTGAAAATCCATAAAGGAAAGACAAATATATTGAGAAAAAATCAGGCAAATAGTAAAGTGGTTTCTCTTAAAGGCACCCCACTCCACTTTCATAGCACTAGGGAATTTGTGGAGGTCAAACGAAATTAAAAGAAATACTAAACTAAAAATTTTTAATTCTAATGTCAAATCAGTACTTTTGTATGGGGCGGAAACATGGAGAACAGCTAAGGCAATTACTATTAAATTAAAGAAATTCATTAACTGTTGCCTGTGCAGCATAGAGGGAATTAACTGGTATGATAGAATAACTAACGTAGAGCTTTGGGGGGCGGGGGGGGGGGTGAACTAAACAGGCCCCGGTGGACCAAGAGGTGAGGAAAAGACGCTGGCGTTGGACAGGACACACACTGAGAAAACAGGAGAACAGCATAACTAGAATATCTTTACATTGGAACCCACACGGGCATAGGAAAAAAGGAAGGCCACAAAAAAAAAAAAAAAAAAAAAAAAAAAAAAAAAAAAAGAAGAGAGCTGGAGAGAAGTTAGAACGATGGGGAGGACATGGGGAGAGCTCCAGGCAATGGCGAAGGATAGAACAACTTGGCGTGAGTTGGTTGAGGGCCTATGCTCCATTGGGTGATAGAAAGGCAGAAGAAGAAGAAAAAATTACAACGTAAAATTTGCATAGATAAACCACTACAGCCACACACACAAAAAAATGCTGGGGCTGGTTCTACAGCGTTCTGTAAAGTAAACACAACTAACTAGTGACATATTTTGTAGGTAAATCATCACTTAACTATTTCAGACCCATACACTTCTGTATAAAAATCATTATTCTTTTCATTATGAGACTGTTCGAAAGAAGTCAGAAGAAGACTTGCATTAGCAATGAAGAGATTAAATAGCACGAAGAACCTATGGCATAGCACTAGTAAATTGGTTAAAGTAAAAATCTTGAAATCATGCATTTTCCTGTGGCAACTTAACGGTTGTGAGTCTTGGACTCTGGCTCAGTCACTGAAGGAAAAGATTAGTTTTTGAATTAAAGTGTTACAGAAAAGTTATCAGAGTACCATGTATCAGGAAAAGGAAAAACATCGACATTCGACACAAGTTAAACATCGAGGCAAACTGGCTTATAAACAGCGTCCGGTCTCAAAAGTTGAAAAATTTGATTGAAGACAGACGGACAGACAGAATGTCAAACAGACAGACAGAGGGACGGACAGACAGACAAACACACCTGCAATCAGACTAGCTGGTAGACAGACAGACAGACAAACGCGCAGTCACGGGGGGAGAAAAAGCACACAAAAATAGCTTTGGCAGTGCCTGAGACATTCATTGATACGATATGGAGAGAAACGTACGGCTAGGAGTGACCACGGCATCTGGTCAATACTTGACCCGCAGAGGAAAGCAAGGACAGAGATATTATCAAGCTGCTACTGACTCCATGGAATTAGCAACTGCTTGCTGCTGAAGATGAGGACGGGACGCTAAGGGAAATGTGCCCACTGCTGTGATGTCAATTCTCAGCTCAAAAAACACAAGGCAACGTTGAATCAATAGCATCTATCTTTACCCCCCCCCCACCCCCAACCCCCCACCCCATTTTCCCCTACCGCTACCGCTCCCCCACCCGACTGTCTAGTTGTCATAGTCTACTGCAATTCCCACTCCCCACTCCCCAAAACGCCACAAAGAATACGGATTGCCCTCTTCTGGCACGAATAACATATTCCAGTGCATAATTTAAATCTATTGCACTAACTTTAAATAAAAGTGGTGATCCACTTAGATCCCTAGTTTTCAACACCTTTTTTGAAAACCCCCTCCCATAATGAATATATGATATAACCCCCCCCCCCCCCCCCCCCCCCCCCCCCCCCCCCCCCCCCCACAGACACATACACACACACACAAACTTAAAGTAGAACGAAATTAAGAGGACACACATGCAAAACAAAACACACACAGAGAAAACAAATACAAACCACCCCAAGCACTGCGACAAGACGTAGATGTACAAACTTGCACATAATTCAAAAACTTCGTTGGCTTGTGACTAGTTTTTATAGAATATTTTGTTATTGTTATTAAACTGAAAATAATCTTACTAATACAGATAATTACGAGTACACATGCAATATCAAATTGCTTGCCACCCCACCCCGTCCCCATTCGCCCCTACCCGAAATGTGCTTATGAGCTCCCTCCGTCCCCCCCCCCCCCCTTCCTCCTTTCTGCCCTAGGGTGCCCCCCTCTCCACCCACTGGCTTTGACTGAAATGATTCAATTTCCCAATAGTCCTTTTCTTTAGCATCAAGGCAGTTCTCTATATCTAAATTCGATTCACTTGTTTTCAATTGATCGACATTTCAGATTCGTTATAATTGTCTACTTGTATTTTCTTCTCAAATTGGTCGATGTTGTTCTGGCAGCTATCGACAAAACCGGTCGAAATCCGAGTGTCCGTTACATTGTCTGCATCATTGTATGACATCGAACAAATCCCGACTGCCCAACGAGAGTCTGTCACTCAGGGAATGACAAGAGTCCATCAAATTGTGTGGCATTTGGACACGGTCAAGGCCCGCTTCTCACGCCTGTGAGGCATAGAGAAGGTCGAAGAAGACATCCGAGGGGATACAATAGCTTCTACAGGCGGGCCCGCTGTTCGATTAAGTCTGCCACACTGTCTGGGCCTCTCATTTGTTCCGTGACGGATTTGAGGTAAACATGGACATTGTCCAGAACAGGGGGACATCTCAATTATAGACAAGTGACCAATGAATGGACGCTCAGTCGAACGAAGGAGCTTTAGTGTTTATCAGTGATATCGTCGTTCTTTCTTTATCTTTTGATTTGTCTCCACCGTTCGCAGAGGACCATAAGCACTGAACCGACTCACGCCAGAACCTCGTATCTTCTGCTTTAATCATTCGCCTCTGTCTTTATTGTTTTCAGCATTCTCTTCATTTAGTTTTAATCTGTTTATATTTCTACACACATTTCTCTATCTGGACATATAGGCAGAATACCTATTTTGAGGTAATCTTCTTTCTTCTTTTTCTTCTTTGCGTTCACCAGCTGTAAACTCTGGCGGAAAGTTATGGTTGTTCGTCAACTTCTGGACTGCAGTCCTGTTTCACAACCTGAGTGTTGCGTGTGCATCCGTTTTACAGATCTGACTCATTTGTATGCAGACTGCTGGTTCCTTGCCTCTCAAGCAGATACACTCCGATTTCGGAGAAAGCTCTTAATTAGTCGACTCTTAAGACATGCTTTTGGATAAGCAGTGGGTCAATTCTAGTTTTCCCTATAATAGGGTCATGGAGAAATTTTGAGGAAATAAAGTTTATTAACATTTTATTCATTTGGAAGATTACATAACGCCTTCAGTTTGATTTAGTCGGCTCCGTGGCTAAGTCGATGCGAACGCTTCGTAATGCCAGGGTGTCGGGTTCGATCCCAGCTGCGGGCCATGAGCCTTGCGTTGGTTTCGATAGTGGTATCAGGTGGCCGACCGTCCAAAGAGCAATGGCAAACTACTGAAAGTAAATTTGCCCAGAGAAACCACACAACAGCCAGAAGCTGCTGGGGTTGGTTCTGCAACATCATGTAAAGGATACGCTACGATGTAAAGGTTAATGTGCCGTGCAAAATTCAGTTGAAATCAATGTGATAAAATTATAGTTAATAAATTGACCTACGTGTCTAAACTTTAGGGCCACTCTATTTATCAGCATGGGTGCTCCGTAGCGAAGTGGTCAAGCCGTTTGCCTCGCTCTCTGAAGGTCGCGGGTTCGTTTCACGGCTTCGCCGTTTAGTTCACCAGTGCAATTTTTACGAAGATCATTGGGATCGTCGCCGTAGCTACGGAACTAGTGGTCTGTGTGACACAATCATCTGGCAGCTGGCTGCACTGCAGAGAGAGACTGAGCCATATGTGATAAAACCGGTGCAATGAAGTCGATCATCTCACCTTTACTTTAGCTTTACCTTATGTCAGCATACGAACTGATACATCTTGTTGAAGATCGCAGAAAGCAATGATCGCCCATGCCGTTCAGCAAAGCACTTACTGATGATGACGATTTTTATGCTGTCCTGAACAGAGTGGAATTTCTTATTGCATTCTTACACGGTTTTTCGCTATGTGTTCCCTCTAATGCGTCTGATTGTCTTGGGTTCCAATCTATATTTAGGCGCTTTTATAGTGAAATTCAGCTTGCAGTGTTGACCCTTTCTAAAAAGGGTACCATTAAACATCATGGGAAGTAATAAATATACAGTCATCTTCTTTTGTTTCCCCTAGTTTTCTTTCATTAAATAAAACTTTGACATTCTGAGCAATCGTTAATCATCATCATTCCAATTAGCATCATCAACATCATCACCATCATCATCCCCATGGTTACAATTAGTATCTTACGTTCACAATCATCGTTAGCGTTCCCGCCATTGCCATCAAGCAGATGAGTCCCCTATGGCCTTCTATGCCTACAGTGCCATACACAGACAGACAGGGACCCCCTGGTAATTTAATAATCTGTCTCAATTAGTCTGCGCTGTACAGATAAGACAACATGCGGATATGATGGCGGGGATCCTGTAGAGCGGGTACGCGGGGAATGTGTCATTCCCTGCTGGCCGTGAATACTTGTTTGCTTGTCTCACTAGCTTCTGGATTTCATGGGCGCAAAAACAGCGTGTGCATGTGCTTTATCCTTTGGCAAGTGTCTTAATATCTTGTATCTGAAACTCTCAATCAGTCAGTGATCAGTCTGGTCTGGTCTGGTAGTCTTAGTTTCAGCTTCATAGCAAACGGTTCACCCCATCTTTACTCCGCTCCTGTGCCAACGAAAACACACACAGAATGTTTATCACAGGTCCCTTGTGGAAAGATTGACAGACTGCTGTCTCAGCATATCTAGCATACACTCGCATTAAAGCATACAGTAGCCATCTGAAGTGCTAACACAAATAGTCTGACATTAGGAATGCAGTTCATCATTGATGGTAGCAGAAGTCACCAACAGATCTGCAGTTGCCCACGCGATCAATTTCAATCACATACGGGCACCACCAACATTGCGAAAACAGGCATCGCGCCATTTTCTGAATCTACAATTCACACCACCACGTTGGTCACAGTCGAAAAATATTCCAAATAAAATCCGCAGCTCACAGTGTCACGCCATGCATTCATCTCAGAAGCTGGGTGATGAAACTATATCCAGTCTATAAAGGGAACAAAATAACATCGGCCACAGTCCGACAAAAGCAAAAAAATTTGCCTCGGCTTCAAACAGTGGCCCGCCTAGCGTCCATTTTGACCACAAGTCGGTGAGTGATCAGTTCTTCTTCTTCGATCCTTCTGTCAGAAAACTTATATCAGGAGGCCGGTAGCCTTTATGAAAGCTATCGTGCAATCCATATCCTCTCGTGTACCATACAGTTTTGTCTTTAAGGACTAGTATCTCTGCAAACATCCATAGATGCTCCCATCTCCTCCCGAATAGCTCCACACAAGTAAAATCATTGACCACGCTCGCTCTGTGTTGGTTAACCAGACGCCGTGTCCAAACATCGTGTCCAGACGTCGTGTCCAAACATCGTGTCCAAACATCGTGTCCAAACATCGTGTCCAAACATCGTGTCCAAACATCGTGTCCAAACATCGTGTCCAAACATCGTGTCCAGACGTCATGTGCCTGTAGTGAAATGTTCATGTCTGGCTACTCTTAGTGGTCTTCTTCCCAGCATTCACCGGCAGAGAGTTGTGGCTGTTCGTCCACTTCTGGACTTTAGTCTTGTTCCAGAAACTGAGTGTACATCAGTTTCACAGGTCTGACTTATTTGCAAGTAGATTTTTGGTTCATTGCCTCATCAACAGGTGTACTTTGACTTCGAAGGAAGCTTTAACTTAATCGACCTCACCAGCCAAACAATCAGGTGTACAAACCATTAAAACACCGGGAAGAAACATCCCTTTAACTCTTTTTTTTAAAATAAACACTCAAATCTTAATTTTTGTTTCCCACCTCGTTTCAACTTTGAAGACTTAGATTGTTAAGGCAGAGTGAGCTGGGAGTGCAATCTTGAGTGATAAGGGTCAGAACAACAAATGCTACTTTCTTCAAATAAACAAGACAGGAGGCATAAATAAAGTCTCGTGATTGAGGATTCTAATTAGAAGTGCCACGCGTGAGTTCTCAAGGTGGAAGGGAGTCGGAACTTTCACCTGTCAGGCCCGGAATGACCCGGTAGATTGACGTATGTTCAGGACGTCACTCATTACCGTTGCGTCATAACTAATTTACCGCTTGATCCTGGAGGTAGTCTCGTGTGCTTCTCTCACCAGCTATCTCCGAGGCTTCTAGGGATTCTTGTATAATTAAAGTCCATTACCGAGGAACTGACGATAGCGCTGATGGACCGCGTGAGAGCGAGTGCCATTCTCTGGGGAGACGACAGGAGTTTGAGCCGATGCTGAAAGATCTCGCGGGAAGGAATGTCGAATGTCTGATAGTGCTAGGCAGTTTTATTGGCGAAAAGCTCCAAGCTGTGATGAATGGAGTCTGGGGGAAGAAGAAATGGCAAATGGTCGTGAAGCTCAACGGGAAAAGATTGTGATTTGGTCCTTGTGAGAACAAGTTTCAAAACTAGTGATCAATGCAGACCATCATAAACAAGCTATATAAATACATTTTCATCAGAAATTTGGGACAGAATATGACTGCTGGAGACACGGAACAAATGTTTTGTGGGACTGTCTCAGCATAATGTGTTGCTCTGCAAAGAGAACGATCTTTAAACGGTAATTTATATCAGGGGGAAAACACTAAGTTAGAAATACCAGTTTTAAATACTGGTCCCTGCTCTTAAACACTTATAGGTCGAATAAATATGCTCTATTCGTAAACTTACGGAGTTATCGGTCCTAAGTACAGCACTGTCTTCACATAAATGCACTTTAAGTTATAGACCCAAATTATCTGCTGTCGTACTACTGTACACATAATAGAAAGGTATGGTTCTATCTTTACGGCTGTCCTGGTAAAAACAGGCAGTCATGTTTGATCGTTGTTGAAATTGTACTTCAGTTATAAAGGATTCACTTATTCGCTTCATTTATATAATTGTTACTGTAGTATGCACCTGATGAGATACCGCGAAATATGCCACGCGATAAATTGTGCAATCTATTGTTTGTGTCTTCTTTGTTGAAATTATCGGTGCATTTACTGTCTCCATAAAACTGCACTTACAATTATCGGTCCAAGTACTGCCTGCACACAACTTCATTTATAATTCTCGGTCTATGAACTGCCTGCACACAACATCCTTTATAAGTATCGGTCCAAGTACTGCCTGCACACAACTTCATTTATAAATATCGGTCCAAGTACTGCCTGCACACAACTTTATTTATAAATATCGGTCTATATACTGCTTGCGCCCGGCTCTCTAGCGTAGTTGGCTAAACCGGATTGCGCGGTGAGCGGGTGACGAACTCCTTGTGGTCCGGGTTCACTCCCGGGGTAGGCAGAAAAGCCACATTTTTCTCCCAGATTTACGGTATTTACAATGAAATTAAGGCCGAAAGGTTTCCATAATACTAATATCCATAATACTGAGCCTAAGCGTTAACAACTCATGGCTTCTGGATACTAAAACAAACAATATACTGCCTGCACACAACTTTATTTATAAATATCGGTCAATGTACTGCCTGCACACAACTTCATTTATAAATATCGGTCTATGTACTGCCTGCACACATCTTCATGTATAATTATGTTATCCAGGTACTGCCTCCACATAACTACACTTGTCATTATGGGATCCAGGTACTGCCTCTACATAACTACACTAGTCATTATGGGATCCAGATACTGCCTCCACATAACTACACTTGTCATTATGGGATCCAGGTACTGCCTCCACATAACTACACTTGTCATTATGGGATCCATATACTGCCTCCACATAACTACACTTGTCATTATGGGATCCAGGTATTGTCTCCACATAACTACACTTGTCATTATGGGATCCATATACTGCCTCCACATAACTACACTTGTCATTATGGGATCCAGGTATTGTCTCCACATAACTACACTTGTCATTATGGAATCCAGGTACTGCCTCCACATAACTACACTTGTCATTATGGGATCCAGGTACTGCCTCCACATAACTGCACTTGTCATTATGGGATCCAGGTACTGCCTCCACATAACTACACTTGTCATTATGGGATCCAGGTACTGCCTCCACATAACTGCACTTGTCATTATGGGATCCAGGTACTGCCTCCACATAACTACACTTGTCATTATGGGATCCAGGTACTGCCTCCACATAACTGCACTTGTCATTATGGGATCCAGGTACTGCCTCCACATAACTACACTAGTCATTATGGGATCCAGATACTGCCTCCACATAACTACACTTGTCATTATGGGATCCAGGTACTGCCTCCACATAACTACACTTGTCATTATGGGATCCAGGTACTGTCTCCACATAACTACACTTGTCATTATGGGATCCAGATACTGCCTCCACATAACTACACTAGTCATTATGGGATCCAGGTACTGCCTCCACATAACTACACTTGTCATTATGGGATCCAGGTACTGTCTCCACATAACTACACTTGTCATTATGGGATCCAGATACTGCCTCATCATAGCTGCATTTATAATTATGAGAAACAGGTACTGCCTTAACACAACTGTACTTATGATTATGTAATCCGTGTACTGCTTTCACGCAACTGTACTTATAATTATGTGATCTTTGTGCTGCCTCATACAATTGTACTTATAATTATGTCATCTTTGTACTGCCTCATAAACTGTACTTATAATTATGTGATCTTTGTACTGCCTCATACAATTGTACTTATAATTATGTGATCCGTGTAATGCCTCCACACAATTGCTTCCAACGCTTGTTTACTATTCACATAAGATCTGCGTTTTGTGTATTTGATATGACATAGTGATCCAGATTAAACTTAGTTGTCAACTGTTTCGTCTTTTGCTTCGTTCGTCCAATATTTTTTTTTGTTTTTAGATTTAATTTTGCCTTTCCCCGAGTGGGTTCCAGGGCTCCCTTCTGTGTGTGGGGAAGGAAAAGGGGGCAGAATAGACCCACTGCCTCCCCAACAAGCATGTCGTGAGAGTCGACTAATGAACGACAAAGAACCAACAATCTGCATGCAAATGGTTCTGATCTGTAAAACGTTTAGGTTCTATAACAAGCCTCAAGTCCAGAACTGGACGAACAACCACAAATTTCCGCGGGAGTTTACAGTCGGTGAACTCGAAGAAGTAGACAGTATGCCTCTTTAGAGCCGTGCTTGCCCGGCTCTCTAGCGGAATTGGCTAAACCGGATTTCGCGGAGACCGGGTGACGTACTCCTTGTGGTCCGGGTTCAATCCCGGGGGTAGGCAGGAAAGCCACATTTCTCCCAGATTTACGGTATTTAAAATGGAATCAAGGCCGAAAGGTTGCGATGTCCATAATACCGAGCCTAAGGGTTAACAACTCATGGCTTCTGGATACTAAAACAAACAAACAAACAGAGCCGTGCTTCGAAAATCTGGGCTTTTTTGGCCAAAACGATTGAGTTCTTGTTAGCTTCCGGTTAACTAATGTTTTCAATGCTCGCAAGTATAATTTACAATACTGTCTTCAACGAGTCTTGACTATACCCAATCTTTCGCTTGTACTTGCTATGATAAGCTTGTATCTCGTCCAATTTACCAAATAATGAGCTTCTAACTAGATCTCCGATTTTCATTAGTGTCTTCTCCAGCTCCCTATTACTGGGACATTCTTCCTACTAGTTCCACTATTTGAATGATTACAATTCTTCGAAAGGACACGGTAGTTTTTGTATGGCCGTTTATTGACTTATTTAAACCTATATTTGTCTTAGACTTCAAGGCGTGCTTACATCATAAGCTCATATTGTTTAAGCACTAGACTTATAGGTCGTTTGATGTAATAGTTATCGCGAACATCGTCCCGAAGGTCATGGCTTCAGGTACTGATGGAGCCTGACTTTCTTCAAATATGACTGTTTCTCCCTGGTCGACCCAGCCTTAAATCTATCTATCTATCTATCTATCTATCTATCTATCTATCTATCTATCTATCTATCTATCTATCTATCTATCTATCTATCTATCTATCTATCTATCTATCTATCTATCTATCTATCTATCTATCTATCTATCTATCTATCTATCTATCTATCTATCTATCTATCTATCTATCTATCTATCTATCTATCTATCTATCTATCTATCTATCTATCTATCTATCTATCTATCTATCTATCTATCTATCTATCTATCTATCTATCTATCTATCTATCTATCTATCTATCTATCTATCTATCTATCTATCTATCTATCTATCTATCTATCTATCTATCTATCTATCTATCTATCTATCTATCTATCTATCTATCTATCTATCTATCTATCTATCTATCTATCTATCTATCTATCTATCTATCTATCTATCTATCTATCTATCTATCTATCTATCTATCTATCTATCTATCTATCTATCTATCTATCTATCTATCTATCTATCTATCTATCTATCTATCTATCTATCTATCTATCTATCTATCTATCTATCTATCTATCTATCTATCTATCTATCTATCTATCTATCTATCTATCTATCTATCTATCTATCTATCTATCTATCTATCTATCTATCTATCTATCTATCTATCTATCTATCTATCTATCTATCTATCTATCTATCTATCTATCTATCTATCTATCTATCTATCTATCTATCTATCTATCTATCTATCTATCTATCTATCTATCTATCTATCTATCTATCTATCTATCTATCTATCTATCTATCTATCTGTCTATCTGTCTATCTGTCTATCTGTCTATCTGTCTATCTGTCTATCTGTCTATCTGTCTATCTGTCTATCTGTCTATCTGTCTATCTGTCTATCTGTCTATCTGTCTATCTGTCTATCTGTCTATCTGTCTATCTGTCTATCTGTCTATCTGTCTATCTGTCTATCTATCTATCTATCTATCTATCTATCTATCTATCTATCTATCTATCTATCTATCTATCTATCTATCTATCTATCTATCTATCTATCTATCTATCTATCTATCTATCTATCTATCTATCTATCTATCTATCTATCTATCTATCTATCTATCTATCTATCTATCTATCTATCTATCTATCTGTCTATCTGTCTATCTGTCTATCTGTCTATCTGTCTATCTGTCTATCTGTCTATCTGTCTATCTGTCTATCTGTCTATCTGTCTATCTGTCTATCTGTCTATCTGTCTATCTGTCTATCTGCCTGCCTGCCTGCCTGCCTGCCTGCCTGCCTGCCTGCCTGCCTGCCTGCCTGCCTGCCTGCCTGCCTGCCTGCCTGCCTGCCTGCCTGCCTGCCTGCCTGCCTGCCTGCCTGCCTGCCTGCCTGCCTGCCTGCCTGTCTGCCTGTCTGCCTGTCTGCCTGTCTGCCTGTCTGCCTGTCTGCCTGTCTGCCTGTCTGTCTGTCTGTCTGTCTGTCTGTCTGTCTGTCTGTCTGTCTGTCTGTCTGTCTGTCTGTCTGTCTGTCTGTCTGTCTGTCTGTCTGTCTGTCTGTCTGTCTGTCTGTCTGTCTGTCTGTCTGTCTGTCTGTCTGTCTAATCTATCTATCCTTATATTGGCCTTAAGAACTTCTGCTGTGATACCATCTGGACCTGCAGCCTTTCCTTCCTTCAGAAGCTTGATAGCTTTCCTAATTTCCTCTTTAGTTCGTATATCACGATTGATATCCAGTTCCATTTCTAAAGGCTCGATATCTGGAGGGATCTCTGGGGTTGGCCTGTTCAGAAGTATTTCAAAACAATAGGTATTTTTCAGAAGTCCAAGTCCTGGTGAAAAAAAAATCCTAGCCCTTACCGGGAATATAACCCGAAATCTCTAGCACTCGAGGCGGAACACACCGCTCGAGACCACGCAGCCCCCTCTCCTTTAATTTTTTTTGTTTTTGTTTTTTGTTTTAGTATCCAGAAGCCATGAGTTGTTAACCCTTAGGCTCGGTATTATGGATATCGCAACCTTTCGGCCTTTATTCCATGATAAATACCGTAAAACTGGGAGAAATGTGGCTTTTATGCCTACCCTCGCCCGTGAACCCGGACCACAAGGAGTTCGTCACCCGGTCACCGCGCAGTTCAGTTTAGCCAACTACGCTAGAGAGCCGGGCCCTTCAATTTTATAAGTAGGTTAACCTGCTGCCTGTATACCATGCATAGATATTTTCTTCACAGGCATTTGTTTATACACTAAACATTTTTTTGCATGTATCGTTATATTTACTTACCGTTTAGCGCATTATTACTATTATTATTTTTCATTAAAATTGGGATTAGATCCCGTACGCCTCCCCCCTTCTGACCTATCAAATATATATAGTGGGAAGAGGTTGCCTGACCGCCATCTTCCTGTTTTCTCCACGTCTGCACGACTAATGCTAGGCGCATTTTTTTTTTATTGTGCAGTCCACACAGACCGTCTTTCCTTCCCATGATGTTTCCTGATACCATTTTAGGCCAAATCAGCAGGCGAGAGAAGCCACTGCCCTACAGTAGTGCTGTCACACTGAACGGACAAATCGGGAGCTGGTTCCAAACAACAGTAGGAGTTCGTCACGGCTGCCTCCTCTCTCTCCAACACTGTTTAATATTTTCTTAGCAAGAAATATGTCTGACGCCCTGGAACAACATCATGGTCGGAAAAGGATGTTAAACTATGACAAACTTCAGATTTGCAGATGACATCGATGATTTGGCAGCGAAAGAACACGATCTAGTGGAGCTTGTAAATCTGCTTGATGAAACATGGACCAAGTATGGCATAAAAAAAAAAAAACGCAAAAAAAGCAAAAGAAATGACTAATAATTCAGCCGGCATAACTTCACCAATGTACGTTAAAGGTCGTAAATTAGAACAAGCCAGTCATTTCAAATATTTAGGATCCATTTTGAATAACCTTGGGTCAAAAAAAGAAATCTTATCTATAATTGCCCAGACAACATTAGTCGTTGCCAAGCAGCAAACTTTATAGAGATCCAGGAAAATTTTATGCAAAACTAAGATTCGATTCCTCGGAGCAATAGCTATTAGTATATATAGAAATGGCTGTGAAACCTAGACTTTAACAGCTGCACTCGAAAGGAAAATGCAAGCATTAGAAATAGGATGTTTAAGAAAAATTCTTGGCATATCATACAGAGACCACATTACAAACTTGCAAGTTCACCATACAATTGTACAGCACATTGTCAGCCATGGACCACTTTTAACTACAGTGAAAAGGCGAAAAATATAATCGTATGGACATGTAATAAGATCTAACGGCCTCTCAAAAACAATACTATAGGGCTCAGTAGAGGGAAAGAGCAGAAGAGGCAGATGAAGAAAGATCTGGTTACACAACCTGACTGACTGGACAGGCCTCAGCCATGAAGTCCATCGCAACTGACCACCAAAGGTGAAGAGAGCAGATCAAACAGTCAACAGAAACTGGTGACCCAGCGAAAAGCAGTGTTACAGAATGATGATGATGAATTTCATCTACTTATATTCCCCAACAGCTGGGAAATAATTGTTTGAACATAGCACAAGTTTGTAAACGCACTATAAAAAATATGTTTCCACTTGATATTTGTTTTACTAACAATCCGAACTAGGCAATAACGCGACATGACGTAGCGGAAGTGTCCCGGAAGTAAAGGCGGTCTTTCGGCCTTTGAGTCTGTCGGTGGTACGCCCTTAAACAAAATTACCATTGATTACACCAACTTAGCGCCACCTACTAAGTGTCTAACAGGATAAACTTATCAAGTACGCGTGTGAACTGGGAACCATATCTTTCAAGCAATGAAATCTTATCCGCCGCTAGCTTTGGCACAATCAAAGGTCATAGTTCACTAACGTTTCTTTGAGGCTGCACTTTTCTTTCCAAAGTCTGGGGAATTTTTACCACGAAGGGGGCTCTGGCCAAGAAGCGGACAGACTCGGAACTGTGGGATGTTGACGAGTTGGCATTTGTGGCTTGTGAGGAATTCTCACCAGGAGACGTCAACGGCAGACGTTGAAAGTTACGTTAGAAATGCCGAGACTGGGCGCGAGGGAGGGCGCTGTCCGAGGGGTGATATAGACAGGGTGCTGACTCAAAGAAAACATTGGGATTTGGGAGGGGCGGGGAGGTGGTGGCGCTCAAAGGGCTTACATCTTGTTTCCTCTTCTCCTCTTCTTCGTCGTCGTCGAGTTGACGGGCTGTGAACTCCAGTGGAAATTTTTGGTTGTTCTTTCACTTATGGATTTTAGTCTTGTCCCAGTACTTAAGTTTTGCGTGCACATCGGTTTTACAAATCTGGCCTACGTGTATGTGTGCTGCTGGTTTCTCTCCAGCTAGGCACATGAACTCCGACTTCGAAGAACACACTGCTAATTTGTCGACTTTTACGAGATGCTTTTTGTGGGGTGGGGGTTCAATTCTTATCCGCCATCCCCTCCCCCAAATGAGGATCTGAAACCCACAGGAGGAAACCCATAATTAAAAGCTTGATAATAATAGTAATAAAAATAATAATATACCGAATGGCAAATAAATGTTTAAAAAACATTCGAAATTGTAAGAAACCTATAGGTAAATACTTTTCTCCCAAGTTTACAAACTGGGGAATTCTAAGAGGAGAAGAAGACAAATGTTGCACATGTATATCAAAAGTATCAGGGTTTAAAGTCAAATGTTGTACATGTATAACACAAGTAGCGAGGATTAAAGACACATTTTGCGCATGTCTATCACAAAGAGCCAGGTTTAAAGATAAATGTTGCACATGTATATCACAAGTAAAAAAAAGTGAAGTAAAGATCCATTTTCACGCCTTTCGGCGCATCGGGCATATGGGCAGAGCGTCCCATATTTTTACAGACCATCAGCACTCTGTGGGTAATGTTGTCTGCATTACGCCGGCTGTCTTTACTTTCCCAGGACAGCCCATCCTGGTACCCATTTTAGGCTGGGTCGACCTGCGACGTCCCATACCACGACAAAAATCCACGCAGCCTGCAGTGGGTTTCGATCGCGGTATGCTGGCTCACGAGTCGGACTCGCAACGATATCACAAGTAACCAGGTTTAAAGACAAATGTTGCACATGTATATCACAAGTAGCCACGTTTAAAGACAAATGTTGCACATGTATATCACAAGTATCGAGCTACAAAGACAAATGTTGCACATGTATATCACAAGTATCGAGCTACAAAGACAAATGTTGCACATGTATATCACAAGATGAAAGGTTTAAAGGCAAATATTGCACATGCATAACATAAGTAGCGAGTTTCACAAACGGTCACACGAACACAGTTTCAAAAATATAATGTAATATCCTGCCTTCTGGTCTTTCTGAATGTCTTTCTGTCTGCCAAGAGTAATAGACACAGAGCCAGAGGGAGGGAGGGAATAGTGAGTAAGACACGCGCACAAACATAATGATAAATAGAAAGCAAGAAGAAGAAGAAGAGGACGAGAGACGCTACAAATAATGAAGCAGTCTGGCAGACAGGCCGGTGGGCGGGTAGGCAGGCGTATAGACAGACGGACAGAAAGACGGACCGACAGACAGATAGACAGACGGACAGAAAGACGGACCGACAGACAGACAGATAGACAGACCGACCGACCGACCGACCGGATGGATAGATGGATGGATAGATGGATGGATGGATAGATAGATGGATAGATAGATAGATAGATAGATAGATAGACAGACAGACAGACAGACAGACAGACAGACAGACAGACAGACAGACAGACAGACAGACAGACAGACAGACAGACAGACAGACAGACAGACAGACAGACAGACAGACAGACAGACAGACAGACAGACAGACAGACAGACGGACAGACGGACAGACGGACAGACGGACAGACGGTCAGACGGTCAGACGGACAGACGGACAGACGGACAGACGGACAGACGGACAGACGGACGGACAGACGGACGGACGGACGGACGGACAGACAGACAGACAGACAGACAGACAGACAGACAGACAGACAGACAGACAGACAGACAGACAGACAGACAGACAGACAGACAGACAGACAGACAGACAGACAGACAGACAGACAGACAGACAGACAGACAGACAGACAGACAGACAGACAGACAGACAGACAGACGCAGGAGCCGACAGGCATCTAATTGATTAGACTGTCAGTAGAAACAGGTCCCTGGTCTGTCTCCCACACCATAAGACAACATAATGTTATCCTAGTCAAGTCTTAATAAGACACGCGTGCCAACGTCACTCAAATCTGACCGGCCACGTCTAAGCGAACCCTTTCTCATCATCCGCCTGATGTGAGAGTCCAGCAGACACACACTTCCCCTTGTCTGCCCTGAAGTATCTCAGAAAGACATGGAAGATTTCATAAACATCAACGACGGCATGGCATGTTTCAAATGATGTTAATTCCCTCTATTCGTTCGTGATCTCCAATTTGGACAGGGAAAAACAATAAACCCACTGCATTCCTTAAAGTAAAATGACCATTTCCTACGCGGATTGGGCATATAGGGCTAGACTTTTTTTAATAGACCAATCGACAGTCGGTGGTTGATGTGGTCAACATGACGCCGCCAGCCTTTAATATCTAGGATATTACCTGATACCCATTTAATGTTGGCTGGATCTGTTTAAATGCACTTAAAAAAGTGCATTAGTTGGTGGTATTTTTAATACCTACAGTTTGTGAGGCTCTAAGAGTGTCTTTATTAATATCCTACCCCCAGATGACGTCACAAGACAGTCCAACATTCTAGAGGGTGGTAAGACTGGGTTTCCCGGCTTTCTGATGCTTTTAAAGACCCCATAACAGCTAGAACTGGCCCTAACCCCAACCCACCTACGTCCTACGAGACAGTGCAACCTAGGTCCCACGACTGCTACAGCCTAGGTCCCACGACTGCTACAGCCTAGGTCCCACGACTGCTTGCAGCCTATCTATCACCCGCTGAAATATTAGACTGTCATGTGACCTGTGGAGTTTCCCTGTTTGAGGTAGGATATTAATAGAGCACCTCCTAAGCTGTAGACCTCTACTACAATATAAAGATGTTTGCAAGTGAATGATACAGGTATTTAGGTGCACTCGTGTGAACAAAATGACCCGTGCTGTGTGGAGGGACACATCAGGATAGGGCTGAAGAAGAAGTAAGAAATGACTGCAAAAACGATGATAGCAGAGCGCATAAGAAGAGACAAAGTAAACAAGTATTGACAACAGCGATTTTGAAATTCCATACTGTAATTATGGAAGACTTTTCAGGTCACAGACCGGTGTTGCTAGTCACACTCGCCATCGCCGTGGGCTGTAAGCTCCAGCCTTATCAAGGATTGAACCCAGTACCTCTAGCACTCGATGCGGACACCATGCCTCGAGACCACGGAACCCCTCTAGTATGTCTAAATGGAAAACAAGTAACAAGAAGCACGTAAATGAGAAGAGTTCAATTATAAATTAATTGAAATAAATACTCTTTAATATAGACTCTAACTCAACACCATCGAACCAAGAGACACCTCGACCACGACACACTGGCTAGTTAGAACCCAACGGATATCCATATCTTCCTCCCCGACAGCCTCCACTAATTTCTTCACACATCCCCTTAAGTACCGAACAATACACCTGTCCGGTTCTTGTAAAGACCCCATTGAGATATGTGTCACTTGCCATACCAACCCATTTTCATCGGCCCGCCCCACGCACCGGTCCATCACATAATACCGGGGATTTTCCCCATAACAGAGATAGCAGCCCTGGGAGTTCCTCGTGCAGGGCTATTGAAAAATGTGATTGGTTCACGTGTCAAATACACGCTGACCGGAATGGGCCGATGAAGGTTACCAGCTTTGACACTATGATCTAATTATCGTTCCTTCTCTGGGGTTTTATTGGGTGGGAATGTTGCTGGCGGAGACCACGGAAGCTGGGTCTCGTGTCCCTTAAAGCCCCCCTCCCTCCCCCTAGCACAATGGGCAACGAGACTAAGTGGCCTCGCTAACCCTGTATATTAGTTCAGAAACTCCGTGCAGAGTGGCAAGCATCGCTTTAAAGGTCCCGGCTAGTTAGCGTCCTTCGAACATCTTCTTCAGGTCATGGAGGTGTGCTGGGAAACGAGCAGGCAAATAGAATGGTCGGTTCTGCACTACTTGGTAGTGAAAATATGTATGACAAGCTAGATGTTGTCAGGGCCCTTTGGGAGCAAGTGAACAGTGCGGAGGTACAAATAGATTATTACGGTCTGAGGAGAACGGCGCCGCGGGAGTCACCAGGGGATCTGACCGATGCTCAACACTCAAGGGAAAGGCGAGACGGATGTACAGTCAGACAGTTACTGTTACAGTCTGAACTAGAACTCTTCGCTTGCAGATAAAGATTGGAAAAGAGCGCCTTTGGAAGTGCCCCGAGTGCTATTTATACATTTCAAAGTATGTCAAATATACAGGGTTATTCAAAGTGATGGATATACCTTTAATTATGGATATTTCCTTCAATATACACTAAATATGAATAATACACACGCGAGCGACAAAGAGAGAGAGAGAGAGAGAGAGAGAGAGAGAGAGAGAGAGAGAGAGAGAGAGAGAGAGAGATGTGGAGAGAGGAGTGAGTGAGAGAGAGAGAGAGAAAGAAAGAGAGAAAGGTCTTAAGTTTCAAATACTACCAAAGGAGCACAGTTGCCAACCTGCAGTAGCATATTATAGCGGCAGTGGACTCAGTTACTCCAGAAATGCTTCTTCCTGCGTGGTGTGAGTTTGGTTACCGCTTAGATATTTGCCGAGCAGCAAACGGCGACCTTTTTGAATATTTTGTCTGTCTGTCTGTCTGTCTGTCTGTCTGTCTGTCTGTCTGTCTGTCTGTCTGTCTGTCTGTCTGTCTGTCTGTCTGTCTGTCTGTCTGTCTGTCTGTCTGTCTGTCTGTCTGTCTGTCTGTCTGTCTGTCTGGCTAGCTGACTGTCCCTCTCTCTCTCTCTCTCTCTCTCTCTCTCTCTCTCTCTCTCTCTGTCTCTCTTTCCCCCTCCTCCCACCAGGACATCACACAAGCGATAAACACCCGATGACACAAAGTGCCACTATGTAGATGAGAATCACCCGTGGAGAGGTCCCAGACACCGCGTTCAACCATTAGACCATATTTATGGCCAGGCTAAATTGCGCCCCTGGCTAGAGCCAGAGTAGCGCTTCAAATAACGGAAAACTGCATCCCACAAAGGGATGACGAGATTGTTTTACGACAAAAATATCTATCCCTCTCTCTTGTATTTACATAAAAATAATGGGAAATATGCAAGAATAAAAATGTATTCATATGTATAACTATACTTAATTGCCATTACTTATTTTATATTATGAATACGTATACATACACAAGAGTTCAATTCACACACATACACACACACTCACACACATACACACACACACAGTCACACTCCACGCGTAGGTTCCGGAGCCCCATTGTCCGGTAAACAAGAACAGACCCACTGCCTTCCCAAGTCAGTGTCGTACAAGCATTACCTAGTTTTACTTTTTTAACCAGTTATAGGCCTTAGATGTAAAGAAAAAAAAAAAACCGGTTAAGCACTGATTTAAAGCAATAAAAATATACGGGAAAGGTTTACTATGATTGTTTCAGACAATTGTTATTACAGTTTAAAAAGTAATCCAATATAATTTGCAAATCACTACCGCTATACTTTAAAAAAATGTTGCATAGAACATTTAAGCAGAGTTCTAGATGTAGCGAATGATAATAATATTTAGGACAAGAAAAATTAAAAGAAGAAGAAGAAGAAGAAAAATTAAAAGAAAATGAAGAAGAAAAATTAAAAGAAGAAGAAGAAGAAAAAAATTAAAAGAAGAAGAAGCAGAAGCAGAATAATAATAATAATAATAATAATAATAATAATAATAATAATAATAATAAGAAGAAGAAGAAGAAGAAGAAGAAGAAGAAGAAGAAGAAGAAGAAGAAAGCAGACGAAGAAGAAGAAGCAGAGCCAGAAAAAGAAGAAGAAGAAGAAGAAGAAGAAGAAGAAGAAGAAGAAGAAGAAGAAGAAGAAGAAGAAGAAGAAGAAGAAGAAGAAGAAGAAGAAGAAAAATAAGAGTTCCAGAAGAAAAAGCAGGAAGATAAAGAAGAAGAAAAATGAGAGTTCCAGAAGAAAAAGCAGGAAGATAAAGAAGAATGAAAAGCAGAAAAAAAAAAGAAGAAATAGAGGCGAAGAAGAAGCTAAAACATAATTGTTTCGTTATAACTCCTAGTCATGTCCAGTAAATATTGACAAAAGATAAAGTCCCTAACCACCGTTAATAATGTTATTTCGCGACTAGATTAATTTTCGACAAGAGACCTCAGTCATGGACGGAACAAAAACAGACCAAAAGCAATAAGAATACCTCCCTTGTTATCATTACTAGAAAAACATCAACCAACAAAGAAAATTAGCACCTCGTATCTGGTGGCAATGTGTTGTCCTTGGTTGTATACCTTGATAGTCCTAATCTGTTGAACAGGGAATTAATGGGTTTTCCCATGACCTGTAAGGGTAAGTTCTTTCATGAACAACATCCTTACATGCAGGTTGAATGCCTCCTGCAGGGAACATCTACACTGCGCCTGTTGCCTCCGAGCTTGTTTTTTCTTGTAACACTTCTTATCTCTGGTTACTGAACTACAAAGACGGGGAAAAGTGTTCAACAATCGGGCACAAAAGCAAAGTTACAGTACTCAATGAAATTCTTCATACCAACGCGGCGAAATACGAGCTTTGTGCGAGATCTGTAGGTCTGGAAAGGCAACAAGCAGACGGTTCTTTGACAACAAACTCTAGCGGCAACTCAAGTCAGGCCTGTGAGGGATTTGGGTTCAAATACCTGCTTGTTCTCGGTGTATGTAAGTTGGAAACTCGACAGATGGCCTACGTTTTCCATTTTGTTCGGGAAATGAAACGATCTTGGTGGTCCGTGTGACGAGAATTCTTGTGAGCCGGGAAACATTAAAAAAGGGGAGAAAACTCACTGAGAAAGATCTAACTGAAAGCAAGATGGGAGCATTAAATCGTTTAGCTGCAATCGAAGTTTTCGCAGTCTTTCTTGCCATCCGTTTTACAGTAGATGGAGGTACTGGGAAAGTGTTTAGTTTTATTCGATCATGTTTGCGACATCGAAAAGGCTTCTTTATTCTTTCACAGGATTGCTTGCTGCAGTATTTGTATCGACGCCATCATCATCATCATTTCGCTAGAAGCAGAACGAATGGTTTTATGAGTTCATTCTTGTCTGTTTTCCCGTATAAAGTGATAACTTCTGTGAAAAGTTTTATCTATACTGTACTATGGTTCTCTCTCTCTCTCTCTCTCTCTCTCTCTCTCTCTCTCTCTCTCTCTATCTATCTATCTATCTATCTATCTATCTCTTTATATAAATAAATAAATATATATATATATATTATATATATATATATATATATATATATATATATATATATATATATATATATATATATATATATAATTTTAATCTATACAAATAGACGGTTTTTTTATCTTTATACATACTTAATTTTATCTACACTTTTTATTGATTTTATGCATACTGATTTTTGAAGAAGAAGAAGAAGAAGAAGAAGAAGAAGAAGAAGAAGAAGAAGAAGAAGAAGAAGAAGAAGAAGAAGAAGAAGAAGAAGAAGAAGAAGAAGAAGAAGAAACAGAAAAAGAAGAAGAAGAAGAAGAAGAAGAAGAAGAAGAAGAAGAAGAAGAAGAAGAAGAAGAAGAAGAAGAAGAAGAAGAAACAGAAAAAGAAGAAGAAGAAGAAGAAGAAGAAGAAGAAGAAGAAGAAGAAAAGAAGAAGAGACGAAAAAGAAGAGGAAGAAGCAGAAGAAGAAGGCGAAGAAGAAGAAGAAGAAGAAGAAGAAGAAGAAGAAGAAGAAGAAGAAGAAGAAGAAGAAGAAGAAGAAGAAGAAGAAGAAGAAACAGAAAAAGAAGAAGAAGAAGAAGAAGAAACAGAAAAAAAGAAGAAGAAGAAGAAGAAGAAGAAGAAGAAGAAGAAGAAGAAGAAGAAGAAGAAGAAGAAGAAGAAGAAGAAGAAAAAGAAGAAGAAGAAGAAGAAGAAGAAGAAGAAGAAGAAGAAGAAGAAGAAGAAGAAGAAGAAGAAACAGAAAAAGAAGAAGAAGAAGAAGAAGAAGAAGAAGAAGAAGAAGAAGAAGAAGAAGAAAAGAAGAAGAAGAAGAAGAAGAAGAAGAAGAAGAAGAAAAGAAGAAGAGACGAAAAAGAAGAGGAGTGTTAGAATTATATTCCTTGGATATGGGAAATAAGATAGAAACAATCGAAGTAAAGAAGAAACGAGATAACGCAAGCGTGTATAATATCACACCAGAAAGAAAGATACTTTAACTACTAAACGTTGTCATTGAAACACTAATGTAGAGCTTTGGGAGATAACTAAACAAGTTTCAGTACACCAAGAGGTGAAGAAAAGGCGCTGGCACTGCATAGGACACATGTCCCTGAGAACAATAATATTACTAGAATGTCTTTGCACTGTAAGCCACAGGGACACGGAAATAAAGGCTGACATAGAGAAGGAAGCTAGAGAGTGACGTTAAAAAGATGGGGAGTACACGGGAAGAGCTGCATGCAATTGCGAAGAATAGAATGACTTGGCGTCAGTTGGTAGATGGCCTATGCTCCATTGGTAGGTAGAAAGCAGAAAAATTAGATATTAATTAATATGTGGAGGTAATTAAAAATAAAAGAAGTTGGAAAATATGAGATAGCGACACAGAAAGGAAAGTTGGCTATACAAAAATTGTACTTTTGACAGTGGTTCCCAAATAGTTGAGACACGCAGACCGCTTTTTAAAAATGGTGAAAATATGGGGGTGACTGCAGTCAAGCTCATACAAGGAATTCCAGAGAAATTTGACTAAAAAGCTCAACAAAATGGGCAAGCAGAAAAACGTGACCAAAACAACACAACGTAACGTTGCCCTTGTGTTTGGAAAAGGCTGCCTGGCCGAAACGTTACGTTGTGTTGTTTTGTTCACGTTTTTCTGCTTGCCCATTTTGTTGAGCTTTTAAATCAAATTTCTCTGGAAGACTCCTTTTCAGGTTTCTCACAGACCCGTACTGTTTAGTAGTCATTAAATTTGTAAGGGTACTAAGAGACAACCCTTTAACAATGCATATAAATTTCCTTTGAAAGTGTTTGTTTTAAACATGTTACGTTATTTTAAGCAATAGATGAAAGGTTAAATAAATAAAATAATACATGTTAAATTATAGGAAATGTGTAAACAAACATCGTACACTATAATTTCTAAACATGGTTGAAGTTAGCACCTAAGCAGCCTTACAATGTTACTGGAGTGGGGGGGGGGGGGGGGGGGGGGGGGGGGGGGGGGGGGGGGGGGGGGGGGGGAGGGGGGGGTAGACCTACTTAGTTTGTTGTCTGTGGTGTGCTCAGAGAAATGAGTGTCAGACAGACATACAGACAGACAAGCGTTCGGCTGGACTGACGGACGAGCAGATAAACAGCAGGATCTAGACATCCCAGACAGACATCTGGATAAGTTTTGAGAAAAAAATAGCAGATGACTTTATGGACCGACGGACGGACAGACGGACAGACAGACAAATGGGTTGACTGATGAATGAACAGCTGGACAGAGAGACGACAGACAGACGGGCAGTTGGACGGACTGACAAACGATGGAATAGATAAACAGCCTGAACAATTATTTCAGCAAACAGATTTCTCAACAGACAGTTAGAAGAAGAGATGAAAAAAAAAATGGACAGACGGAGCACCCAACGGTCAGGCAGACGGACGGATAGATAGACATACAAAGAGACAGACAGACAAATAGTCATACAGACAAATAATTCTGATTTAATATGGAAGTCAAAGAATGGCGGAATTATGTGGTAAGGGAAGCAACTGTTAAAAAACAAATTTTGCCGTTATTGTCCCCCTTTACCAACCCGTGTTGATATTTTGCCAATAACACCTGCGTTATTTATAATTCTGGAGCCGCAAAAACGCAACAGAAATCACTCTTGTTTCATTTAGGTGGCCTAAAGTTTCAATCCTCTTAAAAAAAGATTTTCCTAACTATACTGGACTCTCAGGTCGACGGAAAAACCTAGAATCAGCATCTGTCATAAGCAATATAAAGTCGTCCTCATGTTGGATGAAATTTATTTTTTTTAATTAAAAGCCCCACCCTGGCTTCTGCTGGGGTCCCTGCATATGACCGGGATATAAATATGGCCTAGGCCATAGATATGGACTAACAGCTGAATGGAGTTTCTGGGACCTCTCTACGTGTAATCCTCATCCGCATGATGGCACTTTGTGTCACCTGGTGTTTATTGCTTGTGTGATGTCCTGGTGGGGTACACCTTCCAGCCAACCAGCCAGCCAGAAGTCAATTCGATCGCAGCAGACCCCTTTGCTGTGATTTCAACAGTGGTATCTAGGCCGTTGAGTGGGTACCGAGTGCAGTCCCGGGAACGTGATACTGACTATATAATTACATCTGGCTGCAAGGATACACTACGTCTTCTTCAACCCAAAGGCCGCCGCCCAACGGTGGTCCTCGGGGAAGTCCAGGTGGCTCGTCCAAAAATTCAGCATAAACAGATAGCGGGGTTGAACAGGTAGGTTTCTTTCTTCCAGGATTAAACTCTGCTTATGGCAGTGAAACTTGGTCAACTTATTCGCATCAGGAGAGACGGTTAAATAGCTTTCACATGCGACGCCTAAGAAAGAATGCTCGACATTGAGTGGCATTATAAGATTATAAACGCTAAGATATTGGAAAGAGCAGATATTACAACAGTCTTCTCAATGCCCAGTATAAGAAGGCTCAGGTGGTTGGGCCATAGCTGGGAAATGGAGGATGGCAGAGTCCCTAAGGGCATCCTGCGAATGATAAATTAAAGAGTGGTAGAAGATGTTGAGGGAGACTTCTACTACACACACAAAAAACATGTGTGAAAGCGGGACATGAATGATACACGTATTGAGGTGGACTTGAGAGGGGGGGGGGAAATGCCGTGTTGTGTGGAGGGGGCACGTCAGGAAAGGGATGAGAATGAAGAAAGAAATTATGGCAGATAATGTGAGAGCTGAGTGTTCGAGAAGAAAGAAATTATGGCAGATAATGTGAGAGCTGAGTGTTCGAGAAGAAAGAAATTATGGCAGATAATGTGAGAGCTGAGTGTTCGAGAAGAAAGAAATTATGGCAGAAAGGGTGAGAGCTGAGTGTTCGAGAAGAAAGAAATTATGGCAGATAGGGTGAGAGCTGAGTGTTCGAGAAGAAAGAAATTATGGCAGATAGGGTGAGAGCTGAGTGTTCGAGAAGAAAGAAATTATGGCAGAAAGGGTGAGAGCTAAGTGTTCGAGAAGAAAGAAATTATGGCAGAAAGGGTGAGAGCTAAGTGTTCGAGAAGAAAGAAACTAGGGCAGAAAGGGTGAGAGCTGAGTGTTCGAGAAGAAAGAAACTAGGGCAGAAAGGGTGAGAGCTGTGTGTTCGAGAAGAAAGAAATTATGGCAGAAAGGGTGAGAGCTGTGTGTTCGAGAAGAAAGAAATTATGACAGAAAGGGTGAGAGCTAAGTGTTCGAGAAGAAAGAAATTATGGCAGAAAGGGTGAGAGCTGTGTGTTCGAGAAGAAAGAAACTAGGGCAGAAAGGGTGAGAGCTGAGTGTTCGGGAAGAAAGAAATTATGGCAGATAGGGTAAGAGCTGAGTGTTCGAGAAGAAAGAAATTATTTCAGATAGGGTGAGAGCTGAGTGTTCGAGAAGAAAGAAATTATGGCAGAAAGGGTGAGAGCTAAGTGTTCGGGAAGAAAGAAATTATGGCAGATAGGGTAAGAGCTGAGTGTTCGAGAAGAAAGAAATTATGGCAGAAAGGGTAAGAGCTGAGTGTTCGAGAAGAAAGAAATTATGGCAGATAGGGTGAGAGCTGAGTGTTCGAGAAGAAAGAAATTATGACAGAAAGGGTGAGAGCTCAGTGTTCGAGAAGAAAGAAACTAGGGCAGAAAGGGTAAGAGCTGTGTGTTCGAGAAGAAAGAAATTATGGCAGATAGGGTGAGAGCTGAGTGTTCGAGAAGAAAGAAATTATGGCAGAAAGGGTGAGAGCTGAGTGTTCGAGAAGAAAGAAATTATGGCAGACAGGGTGAGAGCTGAGTGTTCGAGAAGAAAGAAATTATGGCAGAAAGGGTGAGAGCTGAGTGTTCGAGAAGAAAGAAATTAGGGCAGAAAGGGTGAGAGCTGAGTGTTCGAGAAGAAAGAAATTATGGCAGAAAGGGTGAGAGCTGAGTGTTCGAGAAGAAAGAAATTAGGGCAGAAAGGGTGAGAGCTGAGTGTTCGAGAAGAAAGAAATTATGGCAGAAAGGGTGAGAGCTGAGTGTTCGAGAAGAAAGAAATTAGGGCAGAAAGGGTGAGAGCTGAGTGTTCGAGAAGAAAGAAACTAAGCACAAATGTTGACAACAGCGGTCCTGAAATCCTATACTATAATTGTGGAAGACTTTTCTAAACGCGGGCGGGTCTTGCTAGTCACACTCGCCATCGCCACGGGCTGTGAGCCCATGCCTCATCATAGCACAACATAACCTATCGCCTAGAAAGACGGAAAGGCCTTCATAAAAATGAAGTAAAAAAGAATGTTCTTCTGTAGTGCTACCACCTCAAAGTTGAGAATCACACAGATTCAAGGAAATTCAACAGGACGAGTCTGCATTACAAGCGTTGACTGATATCTTTGATTATAATGAAAAAAAGGAAAGCCTTTCCTCGATGTGTTTCGTTAGCTGTCAGATAGGCTGCGAAACATTGTTCTGTGTTTTGGTGGGTTGCGGGTGTAAAATGTTGATAAACGCTGCACTACATTCTACATCTGTCATGAAGATGGCACACATTTAAAAAACAGATATAGATATCGTAACGCTGAATCTAACATCATTAAATTTTCTCGAAAGTGTAAAAAACAAAATTAAACTTTTGTTTTAACTTAACGTATATTTTACTAGAAACAAATCAAAGACTGTATAGGGATGTATACAAACAATACGTGCACAAAAAGCACTGTGGAAAATAAACAAGTACTGTAATATTTAGTATACGTATAACTAGATTTAATTGCCGGGCTTTACCCCACATAGTGAAAGAAGATCCTTTTCCCTCCATCCTCTACCTCATTTTGGCCCGGCAACTTTCCTGTATATCAATTAAACCGCCAATTACTGCCTTTATTATACATCTTTTGCGGTGTAGGTGATGTCTTTTAGCGTGAGGATTAGGGCGCATGGCTAGTGCTGTCGCCACGACTGTGCAGGTAGGGATTTCATTTCGCCCTAGACAGAAAAAAAAATCCCCAGCCTCACAGGGGATTCAAACTCGAGTCTTCTGCTTGAGAGCCTGGAGTTCTAACCTCTCGGCCAGTGCTCCTCGCCATGTGTGTAAAAACCCCGTCTTCTACTTCATCTTAGTCATTGCCCTAAGTGCACTTGAGGCATCCCCTGTAACACTAACCCCTGTATTTAACAGTTTAGGAGAAAGATAAGTGTATTGTCTCAGACACAATTAAATAGCTGGTTTCAAAAAAAAAAAAATGCAGAGAAATATAATCCCTGAAGTAACAGGCAAAAATATTCAGAGGGCTATAACTCCAGCTAAAGTTTCGTTTTACTGATTACCGCAATAAATGGAGAAATGCAAAGTTGTACCCCACCAGGACATCACACAGAGCGATAAACAGCCAATGACACAAATTGCCACCATTCGGATGAGGTCACCCACGGAGAGGTCCCGAAAACCCCGTTCAGGATTTAGGCCATTAGTAGTAGTCTTAGTAGATTTTTACCCCACTAGGGCATCACACAAGCGATAAACACCCGATGACACAAATTATAACTTATCGTCCTTTTAAGGATGAAATTGTTCGTTATTTGCCCCCACCCCCCCATGGCTCATGCCAAGGGCCACAATATAGCCAGGCCATAAATATGGCCAATTGGCTAAAGGCGGTTTCTGGGACCTTTCCACGGTTATCCTGATCCACATGGCGGCACATTGTGTCATCGAGTGTTTATCGCTTGTGTGATGTCCTGGTGGGGTAGAAAGTCAGTCAGTCATTCTGACACAAATTACCGCCGTGTAGATGAGGATCACCCTTGGAAAAGTCCTAGAAACAGCTTTCAGCCATTAGACAAATATTTATGGTCACGTTATATTGCGGCCCCTGGAAAGAGCCAGAGTAGGGCTTTAAATAACGAAAATCTGCATCTTACATGGAGATGACTAGATTAATAAGCCCTTAGGCCATACATATGGCCCGCCTATATTTAGGACAGCTGGCAAAGGCCAGAATGCGGTTTCAAAATAACAAAGAATTGCATCCCACAAGGGGATGACGAGGTGACAACGATGCACAATAAACTGGGCTGTTAATTAAAAATTTAAGTCATATTGGCAAATGACAATATAACCCGCATATTGGACTCTGTTTTGGCGGAGTTAGCACTTTATCTATAATAAACTCACGAAATACAGAAAGAGCTTATGATTTATAGTGTATCGTATAGATGAAGTGACAAGTTAGTTGCGTTACAGTACGTTGCAGAACCAACCCCAGCATTTTCTCGCTGTTGTGGTTTTTTTCTAGGCAAGTTTACTCCCAGTAGTTTGCCATTGCTACTGGACGGTCGGCTTTCTCGATACCACGGTCGAAACCAACGCAAGGCGCAAGGCCCGCAGCTTGGATCGAACCCGTCACCCTGGAATTACAAAGCGCGTTCCTAACGCCTAAACCACAGACGCCGACAATAAAAGTGACAAGAAAATTTATTACAAGGGACATAATTAGAATATAAAGTAAGGGTAGTACTTTTAGCGAGTTGCATCCCTTGCAACATATCATATCTGAAACTAAATAGGTTG
Source organism: Candidula unifasciata (assembly GCA_905116865.2). NCBI lineage: Eukaryota > Metazoa > Mollusca > Gastropoda > Stylommatophora > Geomitridae > Candidula > Candidula unifasciata. The sequence goes on along the minus strand of CAJHNH020001057.1, from coordinate 263,865 downwards.
TTTTCTCCAACCATTTTCAGGTCGAGCTTCCTAAAATATATGGCAAGACCCCCACGCCCTCTTGAGTACATGGCAAGACCCCCACACCCATCTTCATTATATTACAAAGCCTTTCCGCCCCTTAAGTATACGGCAAGACCCCTAACCCCACTAACCACAAGGTAATAACGTAGAAAGAGCACAATTAACGTGATAAAAATAATTAGATGTACTTGTTATCAATATCATCATCATCAGGTGCCTTGCAGGCTGGCGTGGGCGATCATGCCTCTCCATAATCCACGATCTCCTGCAGCATGTATCAATTTGTGTACCTCCATGCCATGCAACAAGACTGTCAAGAATCTTCTCTCGTTGTCTTCCTCTATCCCTCCTTCCCCAGATCTTTCCAGTGGTAACAACATGTTCTATTTTCCCTCTTCTCATAACATGGCCGAAAAATGATGACTGTCTGCTTCTGATGTCTGTGATAAGTTGTCTTCGGGCTCCCGCCTCTTTTAAAACCTGTTTGTTGCTCTTTGGCTGTCACTTCTAAGATCTTGACAAACAGTCCAAACCAACAACCAGTGACCATAAGTAACCAATCACTTAAAAATGTAGAACATTTCACATATCTTAGCAGTGTGGTGTCCCTACTGGGAGGGACAGAGGAAGACATACAGTCACATCTGAACAAAGCTAGAGCTGCTTTTGGAAGGATGAGGCAAATCTGGAAATCCAACAATTACTGCATAGGAACAAAACTCCGACTCTACAAGAGCATCATTTTGCCAGTTCTTCTTTATGGAGCGGAATGCTGGAGAATGACCAAAAAGGATGTACACAAGCTGTCCACCTTTCACCACACATGTCTACGTAAAATTATCGAAATTTTCTGGCCAGATACAATTTCAAACACTAAACAACTTCAAGCCACAAACCAAGAAACTTTAGACAGTATGATTACCAAGAGAAGATGGAAATGGCCAAGCCACGATATGAGAATGACTTCTGATATACCTGCCAAAACAGCTCTCACATGGACACCAGAGGGAAAGAGAAAACAGGGGAGCCCAAAAACAACATGGAGACGAACGATGGAAAGTGACCTGAGTGCGGCATCTTTGACATGGAAAACTGCACTGAAGATTGCACAGGACAGGAAAGCATAGAAAGACCTCTCTGAAGCCTCATGTGCCACTAGGCATGACGATAACTGATGATGATGATTGGCTGTCACTTGTTATCATGTTAGTTAAATTTGTACAAATTGTTACAGGTACATGTACAATCTGCTCACGGCCAAAATATGTCCTCGGCTGTTTTGGTTTATCAATTTTTTTTTTTTTTTTAATAGTTTATTTATCATTATCAACATAAACCACTTCTGCTGTTAAGCGACGTGGGGAGGAATAATTCAATGCACGTTGTCTGCCACTGGCTATTGTCATTCCGCGAAGGCGCAGAGTGTCTTTAATGTTGTCAACCCATGTTTTCCGCGGCCGTCCTCTTGCTCTTGTAGCTAATCTTCTAAAATGTAGTATATTTTATTTATAATTAAATTAGGAAACATAATGTTAGTAACCGGATTGTGGCAAGTGCTGATGCATTCCGTTTCAAAACTGGTTGGCACCGAGTTGAAATCTAATCCCGCCCTCTGAAGAGGAAGGAGAAGGGGAGAGGGGGGGGGGGTAGTCATACAGGTTGGCGTTCACTGATATAGGTGTTTTGGTTTTTTTAACTCTTTGTGTCCCAAGGAACGCATCATACGCTCGTAGGTTCATACCTAGAAGCCCAATGAACGTATGATGCGCCGATTTTATGACTCTCTTTGCTATCCACTGGGTCTATGATGCTAAGCCCCCAGGACTCAATGAGGTAATAAAAAAAAAAGAAGTATAATTTTTTGGATAGTGCAGTCTTTAGAGCGGGTGGCAGGCTAATCTTTGAAGATCAAGGGTGAGGAGTATTGTCTCGATCCTTCTCCGCGGAGGCCAGTGTGTTTGGGGAATGAACAGGCGGACAGACTGGGGGAATCTTCTTCTTCTTCTTCTTTTTCTTCTTCTTCCTCTTCTTCTTCTTCTTCTTCTTCTTCTTCTTCTTCTTCTTCTTCTTCTTCTTCTTCTTCTTCTTCTTCTTCTTCTTCTTCTTCTTCTTCTTCTTCTTCTTCTTCTTCTTCTTCTTCTTCTTCTTCTTCTTCTTCTTCTTCTTCTTCTTCTTCTTCTCTTCCACCTTGTACCTCATCGAAGTGTCGGGGGGAGATGTAATGTTTGTTGATGAGCTCTGTCAAGAGCACTATTAAGACTGATCTTCATTTCTTTGAGGCTGTTTTTAATGCCATCACTCCATATTTTCCGAGGTCTTCCACTCGCTCTATACCCGTTGTAACGTTTTAGTGTGGTTTACTGTGGCAGATAGTACCAGGGCATTCTTGTTAGGTGTCCAAACCATTTCATCTGTTGTTCTCTGAAGACCTGTAAGACTGGCTTTATTCCTAGCATTCGTCTGATTTCATGATTTCGTATTCTCTCTTTCCTTGAAACTCCTGCAGCTCTTCTAAGGGATTTCATCTCTGTTGTTACAATTTTACGTTCATTATAGGATGTAAGTGTCCACGTTTGGCATTGATAGCATAGTGTTGGCCAAAAAATAGTTCTGATAAGATTCACTTTAGTACTCCGAGTTATCTGCTTGTGTGTCAACAGAGGAGATAGTTGACCCATTACTTGATTAGCTTACTGGGGGAAAACCGATGAATAATAAGGCAGACGTGATTATGGCTTTGCATGAGAATGTGTACAATTCCTAGGAGTAAATGGATCACCTCAGTCTGGTGAGAATGATGCATATACTATATAACATTCATAATTTCCTATCAAACGCAACCAAGCTAGTCATTTACATTCATGAGTTATGAGTTAGATTATCTTCACAGCACTACGGACACATCTATTGTCATGTTCCTATCGATATCAATATAAAACCTCCTGGTCCACCTCCTCGCCCGCTATCTGTATCTCTGCTCTAAAAAAAAAAAAAAAAAACTGGGTTCACCAGATCATAACTACTATTACCATAACTGACCATATAACAACCCATAACTGTTCTTTTATTTAAACATAAAGTAATAGGAAAATGTTGCACCGTAAGCCCAAGTAAATACATTCCCTTTTGAATAATCTGACACGATCTATCTCCCTCTCAGCTCCCTAATCATGCACCACTATTTCTTGCCATCGACTACAGTAGACAGCCGCATCATTGTGTTTCTCTTATTTAAACCATCTTAATTAAGTAGTTGCGTATCCTTTACAGGACGTTGCAGAACCAACCCCAGCACTTTCTGACTGTTGTGGTTTTTCTAGGCAAATTTACGTCCAGTAGTTTGTCATTGCTTTCTAGACGGTCGGCTCTCGGTACCACGGTTGAAAGCATCGCACGACAAACTGTCCACAGCAGGGATCGAACCCGGCACCCCTACATTACAAAGCGCGTTCGCAACGCCTAAGCCACAGACGCCAACATTTGAACCATCTATCGACCTAAAACAAAATTGATTTAACAACTATAGCTGGTACCTACGCAGAGTAATGCCAGAGTGCCGGGTTCGATCCCAGCTGCGGACGGTTTGTCTTGCGTTGGTTTCGACGTTGGTACCAAGAGCTGAGCGTCCAAAAACTAAACGTAAAACCTGCCTAGAAAATATAACATCCAAAAAATGCTGGGGTTGGTTCTGCAGCGTCCTGCAAAGGATACGCGACGAACTTTTAACGTAGAATAGAGGGGATTAAATTTTATGACAGAATTACTAATGTAGAGCTTTGGGAGAGAACAAAACATCCAGTGGACCAAGAGGTGAAGAAGAGACGCTGGCGTGGGATCGGTCACACATAGAAAAAAGGCAGACCAAAACACACACATCGAATAAAGCCAGAAAGAGAAGTTAAATGGGAATGACATGGGGAACACTACATGCTATGGCCAAGGATAGAACGATTTGGCTTGAGTTGGTTAAGGGCCTATGCTCTACTGGAGGCTAGAAAGGCCGAAGAAGAAGAAAAAGATGATGTTTAACAATCCATAGACTTTCACTTACAATCACAAAAAAATATTTTTGTTTTTAAAGAAAGGACTGCCTTTACCAATTTATCAACTCTTTGAGTGGAGTCATCGATGCGTGGGCCTCCGTCCCTATATGGGGCGCCATTTTTATTTTCATTTTGAGGCGAAACCCCGGCTGTCGTCGGGTGGAAAAAGGGGGCGGGAGTGTGCGATTTTAATGACTTTAATTTTTAATATTTAAACGGCAACCATAAAATGCCATGAAAAGTAAAAAGGTAGGTAGGTAAGGTGTACCCTACCACGACATCACACAAGCGGTAAACACCCGGTGACACAAGTGCCACCATGCGGATGAAGATCACCCGTGGATAGGTCCCGGAAATCTCTTTCAGCCGTTAGGTCATATTTTAGGCGCGGTTATATTTAGGGCCCCGACAAAAGCCAGGGTGGGTCTTTTCTATCTATGTTCTTTTACCCCACCAGGACCACACAAGCTATAAACACCCGATGACACAAAATGCCACCATGTGGACGAGGATCACTCGTGGAGAGGTCCCAGAAACCGCGTTCAGCCATTAGACCATATTTATGTCCGGGCTATAGTGCGGCCCTGCTAAGAGCCAGAGTAGCGCTTCAAACAACGAAAAATTGCATCCTATAAAAGGATGACTTAGGTATTGGGGTGGGGCTTTAAAAAAAACCTAAAAATTGCATCCTATAAGAGGATGACGATAAGCGTTGAGCGAAAGTCAAAAATGGCCGATTAAAAATTGACTACATTATTTGTCGCATGCCAAACATTCTACAAGCATCATATGTCTTTATCGCCATTAGTATGCAAATAGATATGCACTTATTTTATTTAGTTGTGGTTAAACCTCTAGGGAAGTCGCCGTGGCCGAGCGGCTAGACGCTCGCCACGGATCGGAAGGATGTTGCTTCGCTCCCTGGCGGAGCCGGACTTTTTTCAAAAACGACCTTGGCTCACAAGTCGACCTAGCCTTGAGTGGGTACTGGGTGCAGTCCCGGGAAGTAGAGGCGGTCGGCGTGATGTTGATCACATCACCTATCTTGTGCCGATTGGTCTATAAAAATATAGGTCTAGCCCTATATGCCCTATACACCTTAAGGCGTGGAAAAGGGTCCTTTACTTTACTTTACTTTACTTATTAAACCTCTACACCCCAAAATAGAAGAGGAGCGACTAAGTTGAAAAGTAGTCAAATATTGTACCAAGGGACATTAATGTTTTTTTAATGCAATAACACTTTAGTAGGGTTGTATCCCTTGCAATATCGCTTCTGATAGTTATTGAATACTGCCTAATTAACAAGCATGTCGTAAAAACCACTTCAGTATAAAAGTGCATGTGCATTTAGGGGCGAGGAACTAAGTCGGCAGAGACGTAAACTAAATCTATAAAACGAATGTGCACGCAAACCCCAAGTTTTTGAACAGGACCACAGTTTATAAGTGGACAGACAACAGAACTTTCTACCAGAATTTACATCCGCGAACGCTGCGAAGAAAACAATACTGATAACTGCTTCTGGAGATAAAAGCACTAACTGTCAAAGCACTGCGGCAGTCTAGTGGTAGGACGCTCGCATGTCGGTTTCAAAGTCTTTTATTCGAATCCACACTAACAGCAGCAGCCAATCTATCAGCGAGGTCATTTCCAGACACACCCCAATATCCTCATCAGCAAATCTATGACACGTTCCAGATCTGAGTCTCTGATCTGATCTGATCAAGCCATTTCGAACAGTGTGCAATAGTTTCTATCTTCAAAAGCCAGCTAATGCCCCTAGAGAAATTATAGAAGGAACAAACGAAACTCTAGACATTGAACTCAGAGCTGAGATGACTTGAATTTAGTCAAGAATTGATATCACAGCACTCGGCGCATTCCCATATGCGCCCCGATCCCATCTTCAGCAACCATGGCAGAGTTAAATCACTAACGGTACTAATTGAGGTCTGGTTATGTGTCCGTCTTGCCTTTCCTCTGAATGTAGTGTGCCGGCCAGGCCATCTGGTCACACCCAGCTGCCTCATTCTCTAGTGGCCATAATAATCTAGTCTCTCTTCTACCTGTTCATTCCCCATCACGCCATCATGGCCTGGAGAAAAGATCCAAAGTGTGCTCACTACCCGTGACCTTTCCAGTGAAGCTTACCACTCTGCTCGAAGCATCTGTATCTTCACCTTTCTCACCATGCTTTCAGAGTCTGTTACAGTTATGACATCTGTACGCATCTTGTTCTCTAACCATCGGAAAACTGCAGTGACCGCCTCTACCTGCACTCTTGTGCTAGATATTGTGGTATTATATACTAGGCTGTCTTGCACTAAAGATTTTCCATTGGCTTTTGCTACGAACTCGCAGGCACTTTTTTTCTCTCTCAACACAGAACCATAGAACATAAATGAACTCAGACTGGTCAGGTAAACAGTGCACAAAGCACACATCGTGTGCCCTCTTTTCAGGTAACTAAATGTGAAGTACCCCATTCTACCCTGTTTAATGGTTGTAAAGGTAAAGGTAAAATCGGGAGATGTGAACCAGCGTCATTGTACTCTATAATAAACCATAAGTGCTCTGCCACCAGTGCGGACAGCTGATAAGAAACTGTCTGGCTGTGTCCACACGTAATTCCGTAGCTACAGCGACGTCACTACATTTACCCCAGAGTGTCAACTCTGGTACCCCTTACCTAGAGGCTGGCTGTAGCGAGTCGCAGCTGGATTTGAAGGCGAGCCTCCTATCGACTGCGCTAACGCGGCTCTCGTTTAGTGGATGTATGGTGAACAAAGGATCAAGGGGTTTGGCCATCTCGTAAGAACGCAACAACTTCAAATGCAAGTACCATCACAGGCATCACATCTAAAAAAATCAGCTACAAGATCAAGAGGTCAGACATGAACCTATGTATCGACAACATCAAAGACACTTTTCGTCTTCTGAGCATGGAAACAGCCAGTAACTGCAATCGTGCACTGGATCGCAAGTAATTCCTCCCCACAGCGGAGCCTCGTTAGCGCAGTAGATAGGAGACTCGCTTTCAAATCCAGCTGCGACTCGCTGCAGCCCACAGTCGGTGTTCAAAACCGGACGGTTCCCTAGTTCACCATACCTGAAGAAAATGGGTACCAGAGTTAACATTCTGGGTTAAATGGAGGAAAGTCGATGTAGCTACGGAGTTTCGTGCGAAAAGCGACAACAGCCAGACAGTTTCTTATCAGCTGTCCATACTGGTGGCAGAGCACTTATGGTTTATAACCGTGTGCAGTGACCCTGGTTCACATCTCCGGATTGTACCTTTACCTCTTTTCCTCACAGCGCTTAACAGCAAAAGTTGTGTTGTTGTTGTTGTTGTTGTTGTTCGTTTTTGTTTTGATGATGATGACGATCATGCTACCTTTAGTTTTTTTAGGGCAATCAACACTTAATATGTGTGTCGTCGATATCTCGACAGCGTCCTTCATTCTCCTAATATCTCCTACTACTTATTTTGAATCGTGTCCCTATTGGTAGTGTTTTCAAGTTTTCCTCTCCCAACGTGTGTTTACTCTAAGGCAGGGGTCCTGACAAATGGGTCGCGACCCCAGTTGGAGTTTTCTGAGGGATCATTAGGCAGTTTGTGAGCTATGGATGGTTAGGTTAAAGTAAATCTCCCCAAACAAAGTAGGTAACTTTCATTCACAAGTTTGTTGGGCTGGTCATATTTGATCAAGGTTACAGGTGTGTCCCGCTCTATTGTTTGCTTTCTGTGTTGTCTTGCATTTACGTTTTCATTCCGAGAAAGAGAATGCCTGTGACATAGGTTGCAGCACTCTCTGGGTGGGGGGGGGGGTGGGGTTGTTAGGTCCAGTTGCTCCATGTTTTTAGAGCGTTAAAAGCACTGGCGTGCTGAAATATAGACATGTGATATTATTGGCATCGCGGAACACCCCCGTAACCTTGTGCCAAGGTGACAGTTTCAGGAGCTACTAATCAGAAGTGACCTAGTGTGTATATATGGGCGGGGCGTGGGGAGATTAACGTTACGTGTACCCTGTGAATATTTTTAAAACGGGGAAAATACAAAATCACGTCATGGAGTGCGGAATGCTAGTTCTTGGCTTCTGATTGGTCTTTTCTTAGGGATACATGCGCGTTGGATTCATATCATTGTTCCCCCCTCTTGAAACTAAGGAATTGTACAGAACAGAATAAAAATTATATGTTGATACGAATCGAGTGATCTAAATTTTCATGAATCTGACGCCCAGTATATCCAGTGACGTTCAGTGTAAGAACATTCTAGTGACATTGTTCTCGCGTCAAGGTCAACAATGTTTGCAGTGTAATTTGTAATCTCTTCTTCTTCGCATTCACCGCCTGTAAACTCCGGAGAAATGTTCTGGTTGTTCGTCCACTTCTTGACTGCAGTCCTGGTCCAGAACCTGAGTGTTGCGTGTGCATCCGTTTGACATATCTGACTAATTTGTATGCAGACTGTTGGTTCCTTGCCTTTCAGGCAGAAGCATTCCGACTTCAAATGAAGCTCCCAGTTAGTCGACTCTTACGACATGCTTTTAGGTAGGCAGTGGGTCTATTCTTGTTTTCCCTATAATAGGGCCCCGGAACGCGCACAGAGAATTTGCAATATGTAAATCACTGGCTCTCAGACTTCCTAATGCCGCGACCCTTTAATACCGTTCCCTCATGTTGTGGCGACCCCACGAAATATTTTCCTTTATGACTTCAATGGATATGTGTTTTCCGATGGTCTTAGGCGACCCATGTGAAAGGGTCGTTCGACCTAAAAAGGGTCGCGA